>PVLC010017857.1:0-33010 GCA_004027655.1 Graphiurus murinus
TCTCAAGCTGTGTGGCTTTGTGTCAAGAAACCTACCTCTCTGGGCTTTGTTTCCTTATCAGTAAAATGCGATACTAATACTTCCCTCCAGGGCCAACTTCTCTATTAGGCAAGGTAGCCCCAGTATCCAGGGCTCACCATACTTTCAGAGGCCACAGAAATGTCCCAATTTCTCTTAAACTTTACAGGTTAAACATGTTTAAAACTCAGAGGAAACCAGAAGAGAACTTGAAGGTTGAAGAAACATTTTATTTTTTTTTCCACATTGAAAAATAATAAAATTTCACATCAAAAAAAAATTTAGGGTCTATGGAAATATATTAAATTTGCCCAAAGCAAAAAATATTAAAGTATTTAGTCATCACAAAACTAATGCTTAAGCTAGGCATGGTGGCGCACACCTATAACCCCAGTATTTGGGAGGTTGAGACAGGAGGATGGCAAGTTTGCAGCCAGCCTCAGCAACTTAGCGAGGCCCTCAGCAACTTAGTGAGACCCTGTTTTAAAATTAAAAATAAAATAGGCCTGGGTATGTAGTTCAGAGTTGGAATGCCTCTGGGTTCAGTCCCCAGCACCACAAAATAAAATAATGAAAACTAATGTTTAATATTGGTATTATTTTGGTAGGAGGCTCCCTGGCTCAGAGACAGAAGCTGCGACAGGCTGTGAGCTGTCTTGCTCCCTGTGGCACATGGCACTGCCATGCTTAGCCTACAGTATGCACTCACCCAGTATCAGTTCCTAGGTCCTCATTATTTATCCTCCAGAGAGGAGACTCAGCGTCTGCCACTGCCTGGCTAGTGTGTCCTGGCTACAGCCTTACCTTGATCACACTTAAAATCCCTTCGTTGGTGTCGGGGTCAGTCAGAATGTCAAAATGCCCCTCCTCGTTGCCATTCAGTATGTTGAACTGAACCCTCCACGCTGATGTAAATGGCAAATCTCCGTCTTGAACCAGGAGGCGCAAGAAGCTCTGGCTTACTTGACCTTCAGGAATCTGAATTTCATACTGAAAGATGCAACCGTGATTTCCATGTCATGGAGACAAAGAAACAGCCTTCGACAGGAAGAAGGAGAGAGACACAACGTAGGTCCTCAGCCCACCCGGGTACATCTCTTGCGATTGAACAAGACTCGGAGGCCCTTGAAATTCTGCCTACCGCAGCAGAAAGAGCATGGGTAAGGAACCTCTGGTCCCCTCCACTGAATAATGTTTGCAGTGCTCTTAAGCCCAACCCAGTGCACTATTTGTTAAGAACTTTTAAAATAATAACACCCATCCTAGTTTATGCCACTTTAAACATCCTACTACTAGCCGGGCGTGGTGGCGCACGCTTGTAATCCCAGCATTCGGGAGGGTGAGACTGGAGGATCCGGGTTTGCGGCCAGCCTCAGCTACCTAGTGAGGCACTCCGCAACTTAGTGAGACCCTGTTTCAAAATAAAGAATAAAAAATAGGGCTGGGGTGTAGTTCAGGTAGAATGCCCCTGAGTTCAAGCCCTAGTACTGCAAAAAAAAAAAAATTCTACTATTCTTAAAATAGGACACGTGCTTATTTAGACCAAAGCGATCATTCTTTTTTTTTTTTTTTTCTAGTATATGTGAATCTTTAAAATAGCTCTTATTCAGTATGTTTGGTGTCGTTGTGTCTAGACAAAACAGTGGGATGCTTTGGAGAACTTATTTCTCAGTTTTTATGTACTTCTTGGTGAGGTGCACCCATTTAAAAACATTACATTTGGGTTGGTATAACTTTGGGTTGGTATAACTTTTCCCCCCTTTTTTTGTGGATTGAAGCCAGGAGTATTCTACCTCTGAGCTACACCCTCAGCCCTATTTTATTTTTTTTATTTTGAAACAGGGTCTCATTAAATTGTGGAGGGGGGGCCTCATTAAGTTAATGAGGCTGGCCTCAAACCTGCGATCCTCTTGTCTCAGCCTCCCAAGTACTGGGATGACAGGCATGAGACATCATGCCCGATATTAACACCATTAAAGTTGTTTTTTTTTAATTTAAATGATCCCTTTTTAAAATAATTGTTTGTATCATTTATGAAACAATAGCTTTAGCTGCCAGATTCTCTTTTAGATGCTAGCAAAAAAAAAAAAATCTGTTGACAAAGAGCTAACAAGTGAGTGTGTACAGAGGGGGATTTAGACAGTGAATAAATCAATTAAATAAAACACTACGGAAAAGAAAAACAAAAGGGCTAGAGGGCACCCACGAAGGGGGTGGGGGGTTTTATTTGGGTAGTCAAGAAAGGTGTCACTGACAGAGGTCAAGAGAAAGCGAGAAATATAATGAATATCTTAAAAAATATTCATAGGATAGTAAGAATTTAAAAAAATGGAAACAGATCCTGAGTGACTTATTTTACTTTGCAATAGCAATCTCGCGTAACTTAAGGGGTGCAGTATATTTCCAAACTAGTCTTACAGCGCTTTCCAGTGTTTTCTTAAAGCCGGAGAATACCGGGGCCTGTGAAACCCTCGTGGAATCCCAGTACATAACTCAGGCACACCGAGGAAGGCAGGGCCAGAATTTACCTGCGTGCCTTGCCTTCTAGAATACTGACCACTGTGCCAGGCGTGGTGGCGCATGCTTGTAATCCCAGCATTTGGGAGGCTGAGACCGGAGGATCCGGGTTCACGGCCAGCCTCAGCTACCTAGTGAGGCACTCCGCAACTTAGTGAGACTCAGTTTCAAAATAAAGAATAAAAAATAGGGCTGGGGGTATAGCTCAGAGGTAGAATGCCCCTGGGTTCAATCCCCAGTACCGCAAAAAAAAAAAAAAAAAAAAACAAGAGCACTAGAATACTGACCACTGTCTCAGGTCCAGACTTCTCCCCCAGAGATAAGTATGTCCCCTGGGCAGACATATCTTGGGGTGCCATGATTGGGGGCAGGGGAATCCCACTAGCATGTAGGAGTAGAGGCCAGGGGTGCTGTGGAAGATCCTGCAGGACCCTGGGCAGCCCCCACAACAAGGGCTTCTCCATCCCAGAATGTTGGGGGGTGCAGAGGTCGAGACACCCTGAGTTCAAGTTAGTCCCTACCTTCCCTAGGCCTCCGTTTCCTCATCTGCAAAATAGAAATCATGTGGCAGTTTCAGCAATTAAAAATGAGATTCTGTCTGTAATATTCTTACCACAGTTACTGGCCAAAAAAAGAAAAAAAAGTCTATAAAAAAATGTAAGCTTAAGCCAGGCATAGTGGTACATGCCTGTAATCCTAGTACTTAGGTTAAAACAGGAGACCAGCCTCAGCAACTTAGTGAGAACTTCAGCAATTTAGCAAGACCCTGTCTCAAAATAAAAAATAAAAAGGGCTGGGGGTAGAGCTCAGAAGCAGAACAGGCCTGAGTTCAGTCCCCGGTACTTCCACCAAAAAAATGTTAGCTTATGCTGTTGTAGGAAAACTAGGTCCTCGAAGTCAGGAGGCAGACAGGAGTTGGAAGCAGGTTTCTTTCTTCACTAGTGAAGGCTCAGCAAGCAAAGCCTTGAGTCTGAGCCCCAATCACTGAACATACAAGCTCTTTTAAACATTTGGTCGCCTAATGCTGGGAGAGGAAGGGCAGACAGGTATTTCCTAGCAAAAGCACGATGATAGAAACAGCCCAAGCAATTAATCATTATATTAATCACGATATAGTTTTTCTTTTTATTACTGTTTTGTTTATATTTGAAGTGGCCTGTGCTAGTTCTAACCCTGAGCTGTCCAGGCTGACTCAGCTTTGTTTATATGTGAGGGAGACTGTGCCATCTTATCTCCCAAGCTGCCTGCCTGCTTAAATCTGAGAGGGGTGCCAGGGACTGGGAAGGAGCTTTATTCTTTTCATTTTGCTTTTAGCCAAAAATAGCTTTAAGGACAAAGCCGGGGGTCCCGCCTCAATGCGACTGTTATGAAATGATTCTCTACCACGGTGGCTTGGCTTCTTGCTTCCAGCTCAGATTTTTTTGGAGAATTTCGTGAATCTTGGGTGATACCCCAAGAAACACTGAGGCAAAGACTGCATTGGTTGGAAGTGGACTCGGGGCAGCCCAGGGCCTTACCTCGTCCCGGGTAAATGTGGGTCTGTGGTTGTTGCCTTCTTGCACGTACACGTGCACTGTGGCCGTGGATGACAGCGCCGGCATGCCACAGTCCCTCGCTCTGAGGAGGATGGTGAACCGAGAAGCAGTCTAGGTGGAGGAAGATAAGCAAAGTGAGCCCTTCAGGGCCGAAGAGAAAACGTTAGTAAAGAGCCCTCCGCGTCAGTAATCTCTGCAGGAAAAGCTCGCCCCGGAACCCCTCTGCAAGCAGAGACCCCAAGTCTGGGGCTCCATGATAGGTAACTCGTTTCAAATTTTCTGAAAGAATAAGATCTACGAAACCTCATAATCCAAGCATCCCGAGAGCCGGATTTCCCCACTGAGCTGATCAATTCGGAAGCCACTTTGCTTCAGCAATGGTGTTTGAGAGACGAGGGAATATAGGACTTGAGAATTGGGAGTGTTCTCCTGATCCAAATCAACTGCTGACATCTGAAAAATAGGCGGACCTGGGAAAAATATTTTAAATTGTTATATTTCATATGAATTTGAAAGAAAAATGAATAGTACTCATCTCTAGTTGATAGTATCAAAGATAGTTTTGTTTTGTGGTACTGAGGACTGAATTCAGGGGCATTCTACCTCCAAGCTACTCTCCCAGCCCTCTTTTGTTTATTTGCTTTGAAACAGCATCTTGTTAGGTTTCTGAGAGTCTCCCTAAGTTGCTGAGCCTGGCCTCGAACCTGCAAGCCTCCTGTCTCAATCTCCCAAGTACTGAAATTATAAGCGTGTGTGCCATCACGCCCCACTTAAAGATGCTTCCTATTTCTACCTTCTCATTTTCTTGGAATTTTCCCACTTGTTTAAAGATTATTTTGCAAGCTGAATAATGCGTTTTTGTTATTATGAGAGGTCTGCCTTCTAGTGAGAGTAATTTGGCCTTAAGGATTCACAGTATCTGTAACTCAGAGACTCCGGATGTCAACTCGCTGCTCTTTGACAGATGAGCAACTGGCGGGTGCTCAGGACCTCACCACACCTGCACCCTCTCCTCTGCAGGAGCCTTTGCTCATGTCTTAGCACTTCATGCCAGCCAGCCCAATTTACACAATGTCCACATCATTCCATTGTCAGGACAAAGTGAGGCTCACAGACTACAGAGCATTGCCCCTGATCCAGGGCTCGTGACCCTTGAGATGCGACCCTTGATGTCTCCCTAAGAGGACCAGAAGCAAGCTCCCCATCCAAATCAAACAGGGTCCCAAAACTATGGGATATGTACACACTGGAATTTTACTCAGCCATAAAGAACAGAATGGTGTCATTTGCAGGGAACTGGGTGGAACTGGAGAACATTATGCAGAGTGAGATTAGTCAGCCACAAAAAAGTGAAAAGTCAGATGTGCTCCCCAATAATGGGAAGCTAGGGAGAAAATGGGGCATAGGAGGGACTCCAGACAAAGGAAGAGAAACCTTAGATTCCTGAAGAAGGCCACCTAACCGAGGGAGACGGGAGTGAGGAAGAGGGAACCACCTCCACGGACATGATGTACAGACACAAACTTATCGAAGCCAATCACTGTGCTGAGCGCGGGAAGGAGGGAAGGGAAGGGAAGAGAATGGGGTGGGGACGGGGGAGGGCTCAATGAGTGTGTGTGCACGGATGCCTCTACCATCCTGGACTTCATCAAGAGGCATGGTTACAATGCACCAATAACATTTAAAAAAAATCAAACAGGGAAGGTTTAACAGCAGATGGGGAGGTGCCGGCCGCACACACCTGCAGCTTGGTTCTCTGGCACGCTGATGTTAAATTCCGTCTCAGGAAACTGGGGTGCGTGATCGTTCACATCGCTGACCCTGATGTTGAAAATCAAGGGTTCATCCACAGTGTTCCCTGTTGAGCAATCCACGACATGGAAATAAACCTGGGAAGCAAAGAACCGAATGAAGGTTGCAGACCCGCTGACCACTGACAAGGAGGAGGAGGATGCTAATCAAAACCTGTGGCCCTAATCATGGGGCTTGCGCTCCATTCAACCGGAAGGTCCTGAGTGCAGGAATCTCATCGCTCACATGTACCCTGGAACCCCAGGACTGAGCGTCTTGCAGACACAGACCAGATGCCAAACAAACCCGGGAGAACAAATCCATGCCCGGACTTGATGAAGTAAACATCACCATTTCTTAACAGGTTCAAATCAGTTTCTCCACCGGGCTAAGCACAGCAAGTTGCTTATGAGCTTTGGTTGTGATCACCGAGCACTGCACTCATGAGAAATGAAGAAGGTACTGAATGTTGTTGAAATGTGTAGGGGGCAGACAAATAAAGATCTGGGGAAAGGGGACATTTAGAGGAACTAGCACAGCCACCTGCACGTGTGGGGCTCTTAACAGGCCACCTCTTTTGCTCCTGTACGTGAAAAAGAGCAGCTCATCCTGCTCCGACATGCTTATGAAAAGCCCTTCCTTCCCTGATGTTTCGATCGACTGCTTACTTATTTCTTTACCTATTTATTTATTGGTACTGGGGATTGAACCCAAGGCCTTCTACCTTGGAGTTACACCCCCATCCCCTCTTTACTTATTTATTTTTTTATTTTGAAACAAGGTGTCATTTAAATGCTTAAGAAATCTTTTAAAGTAAAGCAAGTCGAGCCCAAACAAACAGAGAGAAGGAAAGAAGAAGGATAAAAAGCAGATATCAATGAGATGGAAAAGAGCAAAACCCTGAAGTCATGACTTATAAAATAAAAAGAGGACGTGTGTGTGTGTGTGTGTGTGTGTGTGTGTATTGTTTTTGCTTTGTTTTGTTTTTGTTTTTGTTAAGTAAGTCCAATCTGACTTGTTACCTTCACTTGATTTCATCTGTTGAAGGCTCAAGTCTCTGGAAAGGAGCCCTCACAGGTTCAGGGCTGCAGCAAAGGAAACAGCAGGAAGTGCATGAACGATGACCTCTGGGAGCTCTGGGGTCAGAGCACCACTCAACACGGGAACTTTGATTCCAAGGGCCCTCTGGTTGCAGGTACGGAATCCTGCTGGAGGCACCTAGGAAGACCCATAGGCTTCCTGCAGAAAATGCCCAGCTGCAGAACAGAGCCCTTAAGTAGATCAGCTCCTCTCATCCTGGCCGAAGCCCTGGAGGGGCCGCTTTGTGGTCCACTGTGCCCTAAAGGGAGGCTGAGTGGCCACTCAGCTCTCTGAGGAGGCAGATCAGCACGGATCTGCATCCAGGCAAGCATAGCCTGCACTGGGAACCAGCATTCCACTTCTCTCTGGGGCTCCCCAAAGCCCAGAGCGGTGGCTCCCAGCAGCTGGCCCCTGCCTGCTCCCCGCTGCTCTCCTCTTCCCCAGGAGCCTGAAGGGTGCTGCAGGGCCGCTGCTACTGAGCTGTCTGCTTCGGGGACTGGAACATACATTTTTAAAGTTTTGTGCCAGCAAATTGGCTCTCTCCCACACCGTGGCTCCCTTCTCCTCCATAATTCATGGCTCGGCTGGCAGCTCTTTGCTCCTTAATCACCCTGACTTCTGGCTCCAAAACTGGGCCAAGCATAATCCTCCCACTTAAAACAAGAACCACATGTTTGTTTTATCTTTATTATTTCCTATTCCATTTATTATCCTAAAAGCTACATCTGAGACCTTTAGTTCTCTGAGCTGCCCGAGACGGGTGAGTGCTGTTTATTCTTTGGCAAGATGCTAAGAATTTCTGGGAGACGCCGAGTCACAACGGAGCAAAGAAATATCACAGATAGATTCTGCTCTTGGAAAGGGCTTCCAGCCTTTTGTTACAGTCTTAAGATTTATACCCTGGAATAAACTAACCGTGGTGCATTAACATGACGGATCGCCATATGGCTATCTGAAAGTACATGACAAGAATTATAGGCTTATACAAGCATAGGGAAACATCTTAAATGCCAAATGTACAGTTCGAAATCACTTACATGCATACGTTACAAGTAGGCAAAGATGACTGGATAGGGATAAAAATCAGTAATCTATTATTTGAACAAATGTAAAAGGATGGATTGGGGGTGCATTTATACTTTACGAAAATTGAAAATGAGCATATTTAATCAACAGATAAAATTAATTTCTGCACAGGAAAAAAAAAAAAGCCAAACATTGTCCCTTTCCAACTGTGTCTGAAATCTTGTGGCTATTATCAGCTGGTATTGCTGCTTTCTTAGAGGTTTATGGAATTAATAAGAAGTTAGCCTCCCCCTCCCCTCCCACCACCTCCACCACTTCCCAAACCCAAGTTTTAAACTGTCTTGGCTGATTTGAGAGACTTGGGATCCTCCAGGGTGCAGCGTGCTCTTAGGATGTCTTTTCGCCGCTACACGGGGTTGACTTGATTTTTAACAGCGTCTTGTCTTCACGGTGTGCCAAAAGCAATAATAAACATTCTTGGGAGAGAAGCAGATTGTTGAGCCAGGATGCTCCCTTGGTATAGTGCCCCAGTGACACTTTGCTTATGGCGCTTTTCTTGGTTGGCAATCCTCCTTGTCAGACAGCTGCCTGTGCTCCTCACCAGCGTGAAAACCCCTGGGTCAGGTTCCTGGGCTTACGGCAGACATTTAATCTTGCAACTCAGCTCTGGGGGCTGGAGATGAATGGAGTTCCAGGTGTTCCCAAGGCGGGTCCTTCTGCAGACTCCCAGGGAGGAAGTGTCTCTTCCAGGTCACTCTTCTGGCTGCCGGTGGTTACCAACAAGCCTCGCGGCCAGATTTCCTTCATCTTCTAAGGATGCTTGTCACTGGATCAAGGGCCAACCCAAATCCAGTGTAACCTCGTCCTTTTTTTTTTTTTTGCGGTACTGGGGATTGAACTCAGGGGCACTCTACTTCCGAGCTACACCCCCAGCCCCATTTTTTATTCTTTATTTTGAAACAGAGTCTCACTAAGTTGCGGAGTGCCTCACTAGGTAGCTGAGGCTGGCCTCGAACCCAGATCCTCCGGTCTCAGCCTCCTGAATGCTGGGATTACAAGCATGCACCACCACGCCCGGCTTCCTTTTTTTTTTAATATGCTTTTATTGGTGCATTATAGTCACACATCATAAGGTAAACCTCATCGTAACTCGATCACACATACAAATATCCAAATCAGGCAAACAAGGACCCCTTCGCAGGCACCAGGGATTAGGACTTGGATGCGTCCTTCTGATGGACAGAGTTCAAGCCAGGACCACCCGAAGGCAGAGACCCTGTTTGGCCATGTTCACTCATTCACTCGCCCACATAATTAACTGTCCCAGGAGCCCTGCCCTGGACCCTGGGGAAATGGCCACAAACAAAGCAGGTTCCACTCCTCTCAGAACCTACTTTATGATGGGAGGACATTAGCTATCCACAGAGAATCAGACCCCCAAACACATTTCAGGTCATGAAATTCAGCAATGAGTAGAAAGAAGGACAAGGCAATGTGTCAGCGGGAGACAGGAGGGGCGGGAGAGCTCAGAATTTCCACCCTTGGTCTTGAGGAAGTTCACAGTCAAATGATGGAGCCAGGTGTCAAATAGTTACACGAATCCACCTACCAGGACAACAGTGACCAATGCTTGGGGGATCAGAATGGGACTTTACCCTAGCCAGGGAGATCTAAGCACCGATCCTTGAAATCCTGACATCACGGGCCCCGTGGTGGCCATGCAATGCGTTTCCCTTTGGGACAGTGACATGCCATCGCTTTTTGCTCTCAATAGTTCCTAAGACCTGTCTACGATGTACCCAGCTTCTCCACCTCCACCCCAAGCTTTCGGAAACATCCCCAGTGCCTCAACTTCAACATTATCAACTTCTAGGCACAAAGTCCCATAGCACTGCTTGTGAATGCTGGCCCTTAACACATTGTTAAAAATGTGCTAGCCACGCTTGTAATCCCAGCATCAGGAGGCTGAGACCGGAGGATCTGGGTTCATGGTCAGCCTCAGCTACCTTGTGAGCCACTCCACAACTTAGGGAGGCTCGGTTTCAAAATAAAGAATAAAAAATAGGACTGGGGGTATAGCTTGGAGGTAGAACGCCCCTGAGTTCAACCCCTAGTACCGAAAAAAAAAGTGCCAACCAACAGCAACAATCCCCAGCATGCTGTAAACCTCTAAATGGTCCCACTCTTGCATAGCTGGTACCCATGAGTACCGTGCACCAGCTCCCCATTCCCATCATGTGGAAGCCCCAGGCCCAGCAGCTCTGGGGTCATCTGAGAGCTTGCTAGAAGTGCAAAATAGCAGGCCCTCTCCCAACCTACCGAAACAGACTCTGCATTTTTCCAAAATCCCCAGGTACATGGTCTATTGATCTTTTATTGGTGCCTTATAACTGTATATCCATCGTAGGAGGCTCACAGTGACGCTTTCATCTATGCACACGAGGCGGCTTGGTCTGCGCTCCCTATGCCTCCTCTCTCCCCCTTCCTCCCTCCTTGTTCATGATGGCGAGACTCAGAGTGATACATTCCTATGTGCACGTGATATTATTTGATCTATTCTCTTCCCTCTTCCTCTCCTTTCCCTTCTCTCTCCCCTTCTAATGCTCCAATGACCTCTCTCCTCAAGATCTGTTTGTTTATTAAAGATTGAGAAGTGCCATCTAGGGGCCCACGTTATGACTACCATACGGTCCTTCTTTTTAACAACACTGCAATTTCTGCAGAGAGGGGAGGAAAGGTTTACATAGAGAGCAGACCTCGAGACATCTCTCTGCCTGTTAGAGTTTGAGGAGAATTTCCACCTGTTTAAAAATTAGAGATGCAGAAGCTGTCAGTAAACTAAGGGTGTATATTTTATTCCATCTATAAATACTTTGAGGCCACTAGAGAAAAGCCTCATAATTTACTTTTCTCTGGGGTTTAGCAACATATCCCCACCCAGAAGGAGTTAATGTACACCAAGCCCATCTGGGAACCAAGCCCAGTTCCCATAGCTCTGTTCTGCAGAAGTCAAAAGAAAACAAATGCGGACTTCCTAAGAAACTCAAACAGGCAGGTGAGTAACACGATATACCACCATGTGGCTTGGGGCTTTTTTCTTTAAGAATTTCTTTCCTGGTTTAGAACCTGAATTTCAACTTGATAGGAGACCTTGGAGTTAGAGCGATGAACTCCTACAGAACACCTGGATGCACAATAGGACCCTGTCAACAGGTACACGAATTCCCATCCATCAGCTACTGGCAATCCTTTAGTCCGTCAACAGCTTGTTTTCATATTGCAAATGTCAACTATCAGAAACTAAATCCTACCGTTTTATAGACATTCTGTGGCTCTGTTCCCAAATGCTCTCAGATATCCCAAGCATGTGGGGATACTGGTCATTAGAATGAAGATCTATAGCCAGCTCACACAGATCGCAGAAATCATCAATTACAAAGACAATGTCCAGCACACTAAAAGAAGATTTCAAATTAACCAGTGTCCCACGCATCCTTCTATAGCCTGTCAACCGTGTATAATGTATCAACCTCCCAGATCCTGACATATACTCAGCTTAAATAATGTTTACCAAATATAATAATCCTGCAAGCAAAAGCTTTACAATAAATCCAAGCTTACAATACATTAGATTTTAGGTACCATAAAAGATGGTGTCGCTTCTCGATCGATGGGGCGGTGAACATATATTTTTCCACTCTCAGGATCTTCAATAGAAAATAAACCAATCTCTGGGTATTCGTCCACACCAGGTCCACTGATCAAATACATTGACATATTGTTGTACATATTATTGAACAGCTGGAAGGAGAAAACAATGGAAAGAAAAAGAAAGATGAGCATTGATGACCATGATCCTAAGTATCAAGACGAAGAATCAAAGGCATCTTTGAGGAAGCGTGAGCAGCTATTGCACATCTGGGGATTTATTTACTAAAGAAAGAAACAGCTACACAAAGATGTCGGAATGAAGATATGGGCTGCAGATTGGTGTGAAACAGTGAGAATTTGGAAATAGCACAAATGTCTATTAGTAGGAAAAGAGTTGGTAATTGTACTCAGATTCCATAGCACAGGCTACCCTGCAGCCTTCAAGGATGTGTGGGAAAGACTGGTGGTCACATCACTACAGAGCATGTCTCCCTTCTGGAATACAGATTCACGTTCCTAAATCTGTAGAGAAATGCCTGTAAGAATGCATACCAGTTCGTTAATAGTGACTATCTCCTTTGGGAGAAAAGAAGAAATGATTGCTATCTAGACCTAGAAAGAAAAGAAACAGTGAACCGGATGTGGTGGCGCACATCTGTAATCCCAGTTAGTGGGGAGGCGGAGACAGGAGGATTGCAGGTTCTAGACCAGCCTTGGCAATGTAGTGAGACCCTCAGCAACTTAGTGAGATCCTGTTTCAAAATGAAAAAAAAAATAGGGCTGAGGGTATACCTCAGAGGTAGGATGCTCAATCCTCAGAGGAAGGAAGGAAGGAAGGGAGGGAGGGAGGGAGGAAGGAAGGAAGGGAGGGAGGGAGGGAGGGAGGAAGGAAGCATCTAGAAGGAAAGAGTTGAGAAGGAGCAGGCTCACTATGTGCCTGACTTGCCTGACTCTGTTTAATCTTCCAGACATCTGTAATGCCGGTGTCATCCTTGACCCCCCCGTGCAGAGGGGACCACAGTAAGGATGTCTAGATCAGCTTAGCGAGGACATGGTGAGGTAGGACAACAAACTCACTGAGTCCCCCTGAAGCCTGGGGGTACACACTTTTATCATGGAGCCTTGAAATCTTCCTGCAACTTGGGTATTTGTTTACAGTAGGCAGGTACTAGTTTCATAGACACTTCAGAACCACAAAATATTCTTAACAACTGTAGACTGTCACAGCTCTAGGAGAAATTAGTCGGTGCACAATTCAAAGGCCCACTGGGATCACGAAGGCAGAAGAAATAAACACAATTGGCCCCGTGTAAAAATTCTGGACCCCAGCATCGTCATGAGACTTTCCTTAGTGAAGTGTGGCAGTTGAAACTCAACTTCAGCAGGAGGGGGCAGTAGGGAGGGGTAGAGACGGTGAAGTCATGGGGGACTCAAACCCTATCCAATTACTGTCATGTGGGAATGTGGACTCCGTGTGGCCAGAACTTCCAATTTTTTAAAAAAAGCCTTTAGACAGGTAGAACTTTGAATACAAGCTCCCTACTGTTAAGCAATGAAAAAAAATTTTTTTAAAGACTGCATGGCATGAGCCAGGCGTGATGGCACACGCTTGTAATCCCAGTATTTGGGAGGCTGAGACCGGAGGATCCAGGTTCGTGGCCAGCCTCAGCTACTTAGTGAGGCACTCCCAACTTAGTGAGACCCGGTTTCAAAATAAAGAATAAGGCTGGGGGTAGAGCTCGAGGTAGAGTGCCCCTGAGTTCAATCCCCAGTACCGCAAAATAAATAAATAAATAAATAAATAAATAAATAAATAAATAAATAAAAAGACTGCATGGCACAAATAAAATGAGTATGTGGTGATTGTCATCGCGAGGTCACATGGGAAGTGACTTGCTCAAAGTGACACTCTCCAGTGGGCAAAGGGAGGGCTGTGGCACCAGGCACCCCAGGCACCCGAGTCTCCATCCGGGGTTTTTTCCTGGTCTCATCAGCATATGGCTTCCCTAGTCAATCCTCTCGTGCACAGGGACGTGCTCATCAGAGGATGGGAGTGGTCCGGATGTGCTTAAGAGAAGGTCCTTACCTCACCAACAAGTTTGGGGAAGGGCCCTGGGTCTTCCTCAGCCAGCTCCAGGGTGGTGATGACCCATGTTCTCTTGGATCGCCGCAGAGGCTGGTGGCTCTCTCCCTAGGAATGACAGGGGCATCGAAGATGATGAGAACGGTACAGAGGTGGAGTGTAGGGATTCTGGCATCCCACGGCATCCCGTGACCAAAGTTTGCGGGAAGCACCGCCGTTCACACTGAATGTCAGCCCAGTGGACTTAGGCAGCCTTCCCTCCTGGACAGGCGCGGTGCTAACTCGTGACCTGCCGTCCCTCATCCCCACAGCGGCCCTGGACTTGGAAATTGCAAGTTTCTGTTCTCTGAAAACTTGCAGTCATTTCTAAGCTGTGAAACATGTGCAGCTGACGGTTTTATAAGGTTCATGAGATGGTTTTAGGGGCTCTACAGATAAAGGTTAAAGACCATTGCCTGCTGCGGACCAGTCCGTGTTCTGTGGGCGGCATGCCAAGGGTGTGGAGAACGTTACTACCGTCTCAATTATCTCCCAGTCTTCCTGAAGTCATTGATATTGATGAGGGCATACTCAGTGCTGATGGGACTTTAATTAATTAATTAATTAATTAAATTGCGGTACTGGGGATTGAACCCAAGGGCATTCTACCTCTGAGCTATACTCTCGGCCCTATTTTTATTTTTCATTTTGAAACAGGGTCTCACTAAGTTGCAGATGACCTCACTAAGTTGCTGAGGCTGGCCAAGAACCTGCAATCCTCCTGTCTCAGCCTCCCAAGGACTGGGATTACAAGCGTGCACCACCACGCCCGGCTCCTGATGGGACTTTAATGTCTCTCTGTTTACTAATCTCCCCTTTAACAAACAGAATGAGAGGAAGAGACTCAGATTCCGATCCTGGGCTCAGATATTTGTCAGACCCAAGAATATGGATAGAATTTGACACCATGGTTTTTTTTTTTTTTTTATTATACACACACACACACACACACACACACACACACACACACACATATACTATCTATCTATTTATCTATTTTTTTGTGGTACTGGGGATTGAACCCAGGGACATTCTACCTCTGAGTTATACCCCTAGCCCTACTAATAAAGTATTCTTTATTTTGAAACAGGGCCTCACTAAGTAAGTAGCTGAGGCTAGCCAAGAACTTTCAATCCTACAATCTCAGCCTCCCAAGTACTGAGATAACAAACGTGAGCCACCATGCCCAGCTACTGTACTATTTATTATAAGTGAAGATGATTCCTAGCCACATTGATTTTTATACACACACATACACACACACACACACACACACACACACACACACACAGAGTAAGTTGTTAAGCCAGTTGTGGTGGCATACTCCAATAATCCCTGGGAGGCTAAGGAAAAGGATTGCAGGCTTGAGGCCAGCCTCAGCAACTTAGAGACACCCTCAGCAGGTTAGCAAGATCCTCAGCAACTTAGCATGGCTGTTTCAAACTAAGAAATAAAAAGGTCTAGGAGTGTAGGTTGGTGGTAGAATGCTTCTGGGTTCAATTAAAAAAATGTTGCTATTTTTAATGAGTTAATTACAAATCAGGATGGTAAAAAATAATAAAACACTCAGGGTAGAGTCACAAGGTGGCAGGAGGATTTGGTGAAGCTCAGGCTGTCTGTGATGCTTAGCTGGTTGCTCTTCCTGTACTGGGAGATATTAAAACCAACATGTTTTAATCTCATAAAGAAAGCGGTGTGAATGGCCCCAGGCTGACACTGTGTGGTTGGTTTCTGATGTTCACAGGTTGCTCCTATTCCAATTACAACATCAAAGCATCATCTGCGACTCGCTGGCCGTTACCTGGAGGCTCTGAAAGGCCACATCTAGTTAAAACTTGATTTTCTGCAAACCAAACATTGACAGGGTACTAAAAAACTCAAGATTGCAACCCATTCTCTTGAGTAAAGTGTAGCTACTGGCTTTGTGTATTAAGAAACTGACTTCCAAACCCAACCTTTGTTTGATTAGTAAGAGTATCTCTTTCTTGTTGGAAGCCGTTAATGATGTTGCCCTTAAAAATAAAAAAACGGCATTAATTGGTAGGGGTTGTATTTATCAGAATCCGAAGGAAACTGCCTGGGGTCACAGAAATTTAGAATTAGAAGCAACCAAGAAAAAAAGTCTGCATTTAGTTTTGATAACTATACTTCCATTGGCTACATCCCAATTCACGATAACTACTTCTCTGACTATAAGAAAACTAACCAAAAGAATGCTCATGTATTATTACCAATCATAAGGACATTTAAAACCTTAATACAGGAGTGGTGGTGCATACCTGTAATCTCAGTACTTAGAGGCTGAGACAGGAAGATCGATGTTTGTGGCCAGCCTCAGCAAATTTGGGAGACTCAGAAACTTAGTGAGACCCTGTTTCAAAATTTTAAAAAAATGGGCTGGGGGTGTAGCTCAGAAGTAGAATGCTCCTGGGTTCAATCCCCAGTATCATACAAATAAATAAATAAATAAACAAACAAATCTCTAACATACTACTATTAACTAACAAACTAGGAAATCAAACTGTCTATTCAGGATGAATACAAATGTACTCACATGTACACATGTAAAATAACACCAAATATCAATTGGTGATGAGATTTGACTGGGCTTTTTTTTCTACTTTTCCCCCTTATCTATAGATATTATTTACAATCATCTATAAAATAATAGATTTTGGCACTTTACACTTACATACTGATTTACACTGAGAATTACTTATTTATAATTTATATCTCAAAAACCTCCATTCTTTCCAAAAATATACATGTACAATAAGACTGAGAAAATACGAATGGGAAGTCTTGCAATGTATGTCAAAACTGGCAGCAAATAAATGTGTATGTGCAAGAGAGAGACCAGGGAAAGAGAGAGAGAGAGAGAGAGAGAGAGAGAGAGAGAGAGAGAGAGAGAGGGAGAGAGGGAGAGGGAGAGGGAGGGAGGGAGGGAGAGAGAAAGACAGAGAGGGAGGGAGGAGGAGGAAGAGGAGGAGGAGAAAGAAAGATAGTGAGAGGAAGAGAGAGAGACACAGAGGAGGGAGAGAGAGAGGAAGAGAGAGATAGAGAGAGGAAGAGAGACAGAGAGGGAGAGAGAGATAGAGGAAAAGAGAAAGAGAGGGAGAGGAACAAAGAGAGGGAGAAAGAGAAAGAGAGAGAGAGAGAGCACACAAGATAATTGGACAACAAAAGAGGACAAAATAGACTGTGGATTCTTATATAAGGTATTTGGGAATCCTTTATCATTTCCTTAAAATTTATGTTTTTCTATCAAAGTAAAACATTACTAAAAACTTAGATAACTTGAGTAGCTAAAATTATGTATTCAGTTTAGCACTAAGATTCAGATAATTAAAAAGGGGGAAAAATTAAATGAAGCAGTTTCAATAAAACCTTTCTCCATTTCACAGTTCCTTTAAAAATGTTTCGGTAGCATGATGCCTTAAGCAGGCCGACACCGAGAGTGATTTAATGGCACTCCTCACCCCTCTGTGTCACCGCAACGCTTTTCCCATGTTTACCTCAGGGTTGATAAGTCGTTACGGATAAAAACTGAAGCTCCCTGTGCACCCTACAAGAATTTTGTTTCCTTCTTTCCTCAGAAGTAATCCTCATCCTCCGTTACACCTAGCATTTCAGCATGCATGATTAAACCTTCTGTGTGTACATGAGAGTGTGTGTGTGCACGTGTGTGTATGAATGTGTGTGTGTGTGTGTGTCAAGGGTTTGAATGTCCCGCAGAGTTCAAGTGCTTGAGACTTAACCCCCACAAGTGTTCAGAAGTGGTGGGATCTTTAAGAAGAGATGAGGTCTCCAGGCCGTGCCCTCCAGAAGGGATTCCTGCCCTCATCTCTGCAGCGGGTTCCTTGTTGCAAGAGTGGGCGTGTTATACCGCTGAATGTGGTCCCTCTGGAGCTCCACAGCTCTCTCCCCTCCTGCCCTCCACCCCAAGATGACCCAGCAAGAAAGCCCTGGCCAGATGCCAGCCTCTTGATCCCGGGCCTTCCAGCCTCCAGAGCTATAAGAAATGAATCTGTTATAAAAGACCCAGTCCAGGGCATTCTGTTACAGCAACACAGAATGGATGAAGACAAGTCTATGTCATTTTTAGAGCTTGGGCTTTTAAATAATGGTTCACAGTAAGCTTGACTCCATAATTTACTTGCTTGCTTATTTCTTTATTTATTTACTTTTATATTTATGTACTGGGGATTGAATCCAGAGGTATTCTACTTTCTAGCTACACCCCCAGCCCTATTTTATTTTTTAATTTGGATCTCTCTAAGTTGCCAAGAACCTAGCTAAGTTGCTGAGGCTGGCCTTGAACCTGTAATCCTCCTGTCTCAGTTTCCCAAGTACTGGGATAATAGGTGTGTGCTATCACCCCAGGCTCCATAACTTACATTTTTTTACTTAAGATTCTCTTTTTAGTGGTGTGGTGTGTGTGTGTGTGTGTGTGTGTGTGTGTGTGTGTGTGTGTGTGTGTGTGTATTGATACCTGCAGTTCTAGTCTATTTATTTATTTATTTATTTATTTATTTATTTATTTATTTATTTATTTATTTTTGTGGTACTGGGGATCGAACTCAGGGGCATTCCACCTCCGAGCTACACCCCCAGCCCTATTTTTTTCTTTATTTTGAAACAGGGTCTCATTAAGTTGCAGAGAGCTTCACTAGGTAGCTGAGGCTGGCCTCGAACCCCAATCCTCTGGTCTCAGCCTCCCAAATGCTGGGATTACAAGTGTGCGCCACCCCGCTCGGCTTACTCTATTTATTTTTGCCAGTGTATTTTCACTATATAAATAGGCAAAAATGTATTTACACTTTATTTTAGCGATGTTCATTTAGGCTAGTTCCAGTTTTTAATTATCATTAGAAAACAGAATAAATATCCATGTATCTATAGAAAGACTCTCCGGAGTACTGGCTTTCAAAGTGTGGCTAACTTGGGGAGTCCCCACAATTCCATCAGAAAGTTCCCAAAGCCTAGCTCCTTTCGTGCTAACACTCGGGCCGTATCTGCTTATTTTCCTATGTGACATTTACACAGCTAACACAAAAATGGTGACGGATGAGATTGCTCAAACCCAGCACACACAGAGGCCTCGGTAACAAACTCTCCAAGGGGAAACTGTTCTTCATCATTGACCACTGCCAGGAAGAGCAGAAAAGGCAGAAAAAGAAAACCAGGCCGGGCATGGTGGCTCACTCCTGTAATCCTAGTACTTGAGAGGCTGAGACAGGAGGATCCCAGGTTCGAGGACCGCCTCAGCAAGTAATGAGACTCTTAGCAACCAAGAGAGACCCTGTTTCAAAATAAAAATAAAGTAGGGCTGGGGGTGTAGCTTGGAGGTAGGATGACCTTAGGTCCAATTCCCAGTACCCCAAAAACAAGACAAAAAAACAAAGGAAAACCAATTTCATTTAAGAATGAAGTTATTGGTAAGTTTACTTAATCCCTGGATAGCTGATAAAGTAGTGAAAACGGTTAATTTTATTAAATTGCAACTCCTGCATGCAGGATGTTTAAGTAGTCTCTGGAACTAGGCAGGAAGCACGCGTAGAATACTGCAGCTGTTCATCTTTACAGGGTGTTTATCTGGAAGCAAAGCAGCTGTGTAGCTGAGTTACACGCTGAATGAGCCACTTTGTGATTGTTTTTATTTAGAACACAGCTCCACCTGAAAGAACTGACAGACAGGGATGGTTCCTGTGTGGGGCTCTCACGTGCAGCAGCTCCTCGACAATGGACAGAGTAAGCCTGGCACTACCATTAAAATCGAGGATAGCATCCGTTCCCGATGACAAAGTGAAAGCTTTCAAGCACAAGAGAGAATTTGAGAAAACTTGTGTCTGCCACTAAGAAAAGTCTGACAGCTTCCCAATAAGCAAAGGTATTTTTGGGGTGGTATCATTGGAGATATTAATTGATATGATTTTTTTAAAAATTTTGCAGCGTGAAATAACTGCCCGTATTGTTTAAACTATCTGCCTGTATTATTTTTCCGTTGCTATGATGAAACTCCACAGGCAACTTATCAAGAAATGATGTTTACTTAGCTCACGCCTTGGAAGTTCAGCTCTGATGAGGATCCTCTCAACTGTGTCATATCTGCAGTGACAGAGGGCGTGTGCAAGCAAAGCAATTATGTCACCAAGAAGGAACTGGGAGAGAACTGGGTGGGGCCAGGCTTAAGTTTTCATAATAGCGCCCTTCCAAGAACCCCCAAGGGGCCATGGGAACTCTCTTAACCCCTTCCAAGGACTTGCCACTGTGATCATCTCTTAAAGGTCCCATACCATCCACCATCATGCTGGGGACAAAGATCCCAGCCCATGAAATTGTGTGTGTGGGGGGGGGGGGTGCAAAGCATAGCTTGGTATAACTCATGAGCTAACGCTTTCCTAATGATCCTCCCGGCATGTTCCAAAATCATGTACTGCTGAGGGCCCTCCAGAGCAGAGAAGAGACCCAGGGCTTCTAACGTAACAAGAGTAAGGACCATTTGTTAAAATGGATTCAGGTTCCACGTTGCAAAGTAGCTGTCAAAATATTACTGTATGTCAAGTTTTGGTGCATTATGAAAAAAATAATATTCACAATTATCTGTTCAAGGCTATTAAGATATTTCTCTCTTTCCAAATGCCTATCCGCATAAGGCCAGAATTTCTTCATTTATTGCAACCAAACGGCATTCCCAACAGATTAAATGCAAGTGCAGAGAGGAGAGCCGGCTATCTCCGTTAAGCTGGACACTCAAAAGATTTGCAAGAGTATAAAACAGTGCCACTCTTCTCACTGAACGGAATTTGAAAAATAGGGTCTTTTTGTATAAAAATCTGTTATATATATTAGCATGCAATGGGTATGTTTTTATCTTTAATGAGTTGAGAAACATGTCTTAAATTTCCTGGTTTTAATTTCTAACACAGTATCAGTAAATATAAGCCGCATAAGCAAAACATCTCGGTGTAGACCTAAATCACCAGGGGCAGGGTGAATATGTCATCGGCCTACCCAGATCCTGCCAAATCACCCCCTGTAGTGGTGGCTTGGCACCTGCAGGGATTTATCCTTACTCAGGAAAATTATCTGAGCAAAGGAAGGCTTTGTGTCTCATAAAAAGAAATATTGAGTGCTAAAGAACTAAAAAGCCTATATAGAAATCATCCGTGCAGAAATGCTGCAAAATATTTATTTTTTGAATAACGGGTCATATGTTAGAAAGTGTTTTCACATAAAGTGAAGAAACATTCTTTGACTGTTCATTTCATGAGGTCAGCCACTCTCTTGGCGGTGGGTGATATTATTGAGTTGTTTTGTTAACATCCAAGATCATGATAATAATTGTTTCCTGCCCAAAGACTATATTTCTATCTATTTACCTAAAAGAAAAGAAATTGTATCTGGGAATGGTGGTGCATGTCTATAATCCTAGTACTTGGGAGGCTAAGACAGGAGGATCTCAGGTTTGAGGCCAGCCTCAGCAACTTAGCCAGGCCCTCCGCAACTTAGTGAGACCCTGTTTCAAAATAAAAGATAAAAAAGGGCTGGTGGTTATAGCTCAGAGGTACAATGCCTCTGAATTCAATCCCCAGTACACCACCACCACCACCACCACCACAACAAATTGTAAACTATTTATTTGAATTCCAAAATCTCCAACCAATTTATTCAGACAATGAACTTTTCATGATTAATGTTGGTAGTTTTATATAAAGGGCCTAACCAGGCATATCATTTTAAAACAGAGAAAACGGAAGGTCTTGCAAATGGATGAAGAAATTAATTCAGTTTCTAAAACAGGTGTAGTTTTAAGGCCACTAACAAGGGCTGGGAGGTCCAGTGGCCTCGCTGGGCCTCAGTTTCCCCTTCCATGCCTGAGGGGTTTCTATAAGACAAGGTGTCTTTAAAGGTCCTTCCACCACTAAAGCTCTGTGAATTCATTTTATTATGGCAGCACAGGAGCGGCACACCGAACCGTCCAGTGAGACCCAACTGGATGTTGAAAAGGAGATCTGAAACGTGAACTCGTGCTCTTTGCCACAGAGATGCCCGCACGCGTCTCCTGCAAGTGTTCACCTGGCAGCAAGTGTCTCCTGTCTCTCCTCTTTGTGCATGCCTTAGAAATTAACTTGCAGTCTCTCCTTGGGTGATGCGGAAAGGTCGGAGACTGTTACATTTGCTGAAATGGTTTTGTAAGTACTCTTATTATAATCCCCATCCCTGCCAATTTAGGCAGTTTGTCCAAAGAAGATGTCACTCAAGAGAATTTGCATAATGCTTTCTATGGTGTGAGGGGGAACCTTTCCAGAGGCACGGGCCTCCAGGTGCAGAGTTTTATCAGAGCAGGGCAGGCAGGCTGGCTAATGCACGGTCCACCCTACACAGCATTGAACAGAGGGGAGGGTGCAGGGCATGCAACTGCTGTTGTTCAGACTGGCCTGGCCAGGTAGCACCTGTGTGTGTGTGTGTGTGTGTGTGTGTGTGTGTGTGTGTGTGTGCGCGTGCATTTGGTATTGGAGATCGAACCCAGAGGCATTCTACCTCTAAGCTACACCAAAAGCCCTTAAGATACACCCCAAACCCTTTTTATTTTATTTATTTTTTTAAATTTAGAAACAGGGTTTCACCAAGTTGGCTGAGGCTGGCCTCAAACTTGTGATTCTCCTGTCTCAGCCTCCCAAATACTGGGATTATAGGCGTGCACCACCATGCCCAGTTCCATGGCAATTTCTGAAAGCAAATCATATGCGTAACTGGAGGTTTTGTGTCTAATAAGGCACGGAGGAGCTAAGAAACCTTCTTAGAGACCCTTCTCCCCTGAAATGCTTGAAAATAGTTGTTTTTTGAATGCAAACTTTCATTCAAGGAGAATTTTGGACCCCAGACGTCAATATTTGAATTTCCTGGAAGAGATTCCCATAGAGGGTTTTTTTTTTGCTGTTGTTGATTTTGTTTTGTTTATTTTGTAGTTTGTTTTTGCTTTGTTTTGTTTTGTCTTGTCTTTTTGGTCCTGGGGATCAAACACAGGGGCATTCTTCCTCTGAGCTACACCCCCAGCCAGACACACATTTATTTATTTATTTGATTATTTACATACTTATCTATTTTTGTTTGGAAACCGGATCTCATTGAGTTGCTGAGGCTGACCTCAATTTGCAATCCTCCTGCCTTAGCTTCCCAAATACTAGGATTACAGGCATGGGCCACTACGCCCGGCCCATAGAGGTCCTTTTCCTCTCTACCCCATGCCCAGCTCCAGGGCTCTAGACCAGGCTGCCGAAGAAGAGCTTGTGAGGACCGGAGCGTACAGACCTGCGCTGCCCCTCTCGGAGACCGCCGGCCACCTGGGGCTCGCTGAACACCGAATGTGGCCCGCACTGTGTGGAATTGAATTTTAAATGTTATTTAATTTTAATTAATTTGTTATTTTTGCAGTTCTTTTTTTTTTCAATGTAGTTGTATACCATTTTGTTTTATATATACTGCGTTATGGTTTAAACATGGAACGTCCCCTGGAAAAGTTGACATGTTGACAATGCAAAAATGTCCAGAGGTGAAATAGACAAACCAGGGTTCTGATAATTAATTTAGAGTTAAATTTTCACATGTGACTAGTGGCTCCCACCTTGTTGGCCAAAAGAAAGACCGTACATGGAAGAGACGACCCATGTGGATTTGTGGATTCAAATGGCCTGGGCTCATATGCTGCCTGCCCTTCCTCGCTGTGTGATATTTGGTAGATTGTTTAACTTCTCTGAGTCTGAATCTCCTCATCTGAATTCATTCTCTCTCTCTCTCTCTCTTTCTCTCTCTCTGTCTCTCTTTCTCTCTCTCTTTCTCTCTGTCTCTCTCTGTCTCTGTCTCTCTCTGTCTCTCTCTCTCTCTCTCTCTCACACACACACACACACACACACACACACACACACACACAGATACATACAGACATACACATTGTATATTTCATCCTCAGGACAGTTCCAATCACAAAGGCATATGACACACACAGAAACTGCCTAGGACAATTTGAAGGAGCTTTCACTGGAAACAGATGATGAACGTTTTCGGGGACAGACACGTTTAGCCCGATTACTACCCAAGGTACACATGCATCAGCACAGCACATGGCAGCCTGTGAACACATAATTCCACCACTCGTCCTATTCAAGTCTCAACATTTATTTCACCTGTGTCTCTCTCAGCCCGATTCCACTGTCCATGTCTCGGTTGAGCCGTAATGGGGGCCCACTTCCGCCCCCGGCAGCTATGAGATGCTCTGTTTCAAAACTGGCAATTTTCTTCCTTTGTCCCCTCCCTTCCTTTCCTTCATGAGCTGTTAACAAATAACATGTTGGTATCCCTTTACTGACGAAAGGGGACCTGGCCCCTGCCGATCTGAATGGACTCAAGGAAAACTCCTCCGCCGTGAGCTGGGCCCCTCTGGAGCAGCAGACGGCATGACCCTGGGCTGCAGGCGTGAGCAAGAAAGGACTCAAGGAAGACTTAAACATGAACTGGGTCCCTGCAGATGACCACACCAGCACCAACACGCCAGAACTGACTCGAGGAAGACAGGTCTAAACGGTACCCCTTCTGTAAACACAGCAGCGAGACCCTTCAAAGGACTCGATTCCTAAGTTCAAGGAGAATCCCGGGCTTAAGTTCACGGCCTTCTCCGACTAGCTAGCAAATCAATACATTTCTCTTTCTTTCTTCCTGAGGCTTGTCCCAGTTATTTGATTGGGCAAATTGGGGCAGCATTCAGTAATAAAGAAGTAACCATTGTCGGCGGTAAGGGGGTAGATTTAGCCCTCTCTTCCCCATCAGTTTACTCAAACTGTCTTTTAGATAAACCATGGAGATTTTCTCAATCGTATGTGCAGTGTGGGTAGAGTATTGTTAGAGAACGTGTGTATATTGATGTACTCCAAATTGAAATTGGCCAGGCGTGGTGGCTCAGGCTTGTAATCCCAGTACTTGGGAGGCTGAGATAGGAGGATCACAGGTTCGAGGACAGCCTCAGCAAGTAGTCAGACTCGCATCAACCTAAAGAGACCCTGTTTCTAAATAAGAAATAAAATCGGGCTGGGAGTGTAGCTCGAAGGTAGAATGCCTCTGGGCTCAATCCCCAGTACCATACACACACAAAATAAATAAATAAATACATACATACATACATACATACATAAAATAAAAGAAAGAAAAATAAATAAACAAATAAAATTGCACTCTATAAACCCTTAGCTAGCCTAACTCCTCTCCCAACCCTCAACTCCACCTTCATTTAAGTTCTGGAATCACCCCCTGCCCCCTATTATCTACACCACAGTAGAGCTGGCTGGCCCCAGCCCCCGCCACACACCTTCCCGCCCTCTAGTCTCAGCCAGGTCCCGCTCGCTCAGTGCTTCTTTCCCTTTAGCCTGGAAGGGCCAAAGCCACCTGGTGCTGTGTTTCCGTCCTGCACCCGAGCTCTGGGCACCTGCCCCAGCTCACCTGCAGCAGCAGCAGCAAGAGAAGCGGCAGCAAGGAGGTGCAGCCCCCGGAGCTCATGCCTGCGTGCAGAAGCTCAAGATGCAGGAGAGCGTGCAGTGAAGGCCAGCCCTCCAAGCCGGACAGCCTCCCTCCGGGCGTGCCACCCCCTTCTGTGCCAGGGGCGTCTACGCCATGACCCGCAGGGCAGGGAGGCCCAGACACTTGTCCCCTGGCCTGCTCCTCCCTTCTTACCCCTACATGAACTCACCAGTGTGTGGCCGGCCGCTGTGTGCACGTTAGCCTCACCTGTGGCCAGCGCGAGTCCTAGGAAGGGAGCGGTTGGAGATTTAGCTGCCATGGTCACCCGTGTACACAGGAAACTGGCCCGAATCCCACCACACGGGACGATGGCTCAGCCCCAGCCGTGTAAAACCAGCACCTGTAGGAAAGTGTTTTGTTTTGTTTCTCGGTTGGTTTTTAGTTTCCAAATAGAATGTTCCGTAATCTCTTTCTATTGCTGGCTATTTTAGTGGTTATTTGCTACAATCATTAAAAACTGGAAAGCAATTCCAAGAAACTAATTAAGGTCTGGAGGCTAGATGGGAAAGAAAGAAATGAAAGGGGGAAAAAAAGTTTTACGTTCTAAAGCACTTTGAAAAAAATTTCTATTCTGAGTATTTCTGTGTTCTCAAAACCTCTTAGATTAATCAGCCTGTGTGTGTGTGTGTGTGTGTGTGTGTGTGTGTGTGTGTGTGTGTGTGTATGTGTGTGTGGTACTGGGTATTGAACTCAGGGGCATTATACCTCCAAGTTATACTCCCAGCCCTATTTTTTTTATTCTTTATTTTGAAACAAGGTCTCACTAGGTTGTGGGGGGCCTCACTAAGTAGCTGAGGCTAGCTGTGAACCTGTGATCTTCTTGTCTCAGCCTCCCAAGTACTAGGATTACAAGCATGTATCACCAGGCCAGCTGAATCAGCCTTTTTGAGCTTGTAATTAATTGAACTTGGAGTTAGAGGAGGATGGAGGAGAGCTGGGAAACAGCCTTCCCCTGGATGGGGACTCAGCAGCAACCCGGGGGTGTTTGTGTTGGGTTCTGAGAAAGGGACAAATTGAGATTCCATTATATCAATACTCAAAGTTGCAGTGAATAGCTTTTGATCAAAATCCAAGATACACGACCTTGATCACCTTAACGCATTACCTTGTTAGCGCATTAGCTTGCTGAAGGCAGTGACCAGCTTTTGAGCAGATGAAACAGAGGTAAATTTCCTTGGCTGTACATTCAAACTCTTTTAATTGAAGAGGTTATTATCTTAATTCAGATTGATAGCTTATTACCAAAGAGTCATAAATGTGATTTTAAGGTCTCTGGATATCTTCTGTGCATAAGAGAACCAGAATAGTAATGATGGAATCCGCCGCTGTGTACTTGCCTTCAGAGCAGATAGCTCTGCGGCGGGAGCCTACTGAACTCCTAAGTTAAGACCACTAACTCAGGCCGGGCGTGGTGGCGCACGCTTGTGATGCCAGCATTTGGGGGACTGAGACTGGAGCATCCGGGTTCACGGCCAGCCTCATCTGCTTAGTGAGGCCCTCCGCAACTTAGTGAGACCCTGTTTCAAAAATAAAGAATAGAAAATAGGGCTGGGGCTGTAGCTCAGAGGTAGGTTCCATCCCCAGTACCATCCCCAGTACCGCAAAAACAAAAACAAAAACAACAACAACAACAACAACAACAAAAACTCAGAATTTGCAAGCCAGATGAGCTAAGCCACTTTGAGTATCTGTTGGGACAAATGGAGGTAGCACATCCCTGGACTCAAATAATGCTGGGGATTAAAATTTTGAGGGAATGAGGTGACTTGTGAGGTGTCCAAAGCTCTCTGGGGAGGGGGCCAGGAATGCCAGCGAAGAGTCCCGGTTTACTTTGCTCCAAGTTGAAAGAAACTGGAATTTTAATGTATTAGGAACAAATCGATGTCCGTTTTCAAACATTTCAAAACCAGGCAGAGTGCCCATTGCCTGTGAAGCATCCCTCCTCCTTGGGCTACGTGTCCTGGAATTCACCTGGTGACCTTGAGCCACACCTGGGGCACGTCGGAGGGAAATCTGAACTAGGAGGTATCTGTGCTAAACATCTGGGATCCCAGTGACAATAGCGCGCCTTTCTGTCCTTGGAAGTACAGTAATACCTTACGGCCACACGGTGGCAGCACCCAGCTCCCTGTCAGCTGGGAAAGAAGATTGTATTGAGGAAAAGGAAGGTGTGAGCCACAATGAATCACCTAGACTCCACATCCCCGCTTTGGGGACTGAAGGGCGCCCCGACCCCCTCAAGTCCTCGGCACAACAGGCATGCTCCCAAGAAAGGATTACTGCTGCCTTGGCCTCAACAAGACTTTTGCAAATTGTCTGGAACACGCTGACAATTTTATTTACAGGGTTGTTGGTCAAGATAGCTTGAACATAGTCATTTGCCATCTCTTCAGGGAATAACACGCTGTGTGGAGCGTTTCTACTGGGCCAGGAATTGGCAGCTGGGATCCATTGCTGAAAATCAAGATTAAAGGCACCACGTCCCAAGAGAGTCACCAACAATTGGGCCAGGCCCCTCAGGACTCCCAAACGCATGGCAGAAATGTCACCATCAACCTGCATCTCCCGTCTCCCCCCCTGAGAGGTCAGGTGTGGAGGAGAGACGGGAGCTGCCTTCTGCTGCCTGATCCACAGTGAGGGCTCGTGGCCCAGCCCTGCAGGGGAGGAGGGGGCCTTTCCTTCCATCACTGGAAGCCGGATAGGAGCACCAAGAAAATCCCAGGAAGCCGGGAGTGGTAGTGCACACTTGTCATCCCAGTACTTGGGAGGCTGAGACAGGAGGATCCAAGTTTCACAGCCAGCCTCAGCTACTTAGTGAGGCCCTCTGCAACTTAGGGAGACCTTGCTTCAAAGTAAAGACTAAAAATAGGGCTGGGGGTGGAGCTCAGGGGTAGAATGCCTCTGGTTCATGAACATTCCCAGTACCCCCCCCCCCAAAAAAAAGAAAAGAAAATCCCTGGGAAAGAATGAGAACAACTGCATCCCGGCCCAGCATACACTGCGGCTGAGACAGTATCTGGCTGTCCAGGCCCCAGGGCCAGCTGGGAGGAAGGGAACCGAGGTGGCGCACACAACACTACAGCCTTGCACCATTTTGGTTTGTTTTTTCATGCTGAGGTGTGAGGTACACAGGACAGGATAAAATAGAAGCGAATGTCTAAGACGCCCATGGGGCGCCCTGCACCGTGTCTCTCTTGGATTCTCCTTGACCTCTCGGTGCAGTGTTCTCTCCTTCATCTAAAGAAGGGACAAGGACCCATTCAGAGCAGCGTCTTACGACCTGCTGTCAGACAGGGGAGCCCGAGAGCTTCATCATGGCCAATTCTTGCACAGCAAGGAAGGGGCAGGCGAGAGCAATACTTTGGGGTTTATGGCTGGCTTAGAGGGAAGAGGGGTTCTGGTTTCCATGGTCTCCCTCAGGGGAGAGGGGAGAGCAGGAGAAAGGCGGGCAGGAGGTCAGAAGGCTCCTGCTTCATCTTTAGTTCAAAGTGCCCATCGTATATATCAAGGTACCATACTTCAAGGTATCCATTTTCTGAGCCTCTGACACTGTAAAATCATTCAAACCAGAACAATTAGAATTACGTGCGTGAAAATCCCGTTTCTAAAAGTCCGTTTGTATTTTACTGTGTTATTATACAGTTAATTCCTTAAATATTAAATTGATGAGCGCAGGGGCCTCTATGAAGATCTCATGGTACTTAGTAGAGCATCATTCCACAATAGATGCAGTGTCTTATAATATAGGAATGTTCCGTAAATGAAAAAGAATCTTCCATAGCGCTTAACGGCATAGAGTACATCACTTAATTCTCTGAGGCCAAAGTAAAGCTAAATAAAGAACCTATTTGTGTCTGGAGTCAAACAATCCATTTCTCTCTCGTTTCTTCTTTATTCAAGAACAAACCTTTTTTCATTTGATTAGAAAGCACTAACAAGATAAATTCATGGCTGTCTGAAAGGGTTTTGTCGCCACCTTGTGGAGGATAAAATAACAGCAGCCAAGAATAATTACCATTTTCTGTGTAAATGATTTAAGACCTCCAGCAGGGGTAATTTTCAGACCATACCAAAAATTCATTTTATAAACCCCTGACCATTCCTGCCACAATTTGGTGCACTGAGAAGAATGCACCTCAGCCTCACGAGTTGGGTTTAGAAGCGAGGGGCTGCCATCTGCTGAGATGACTTCCTTGCAAGAGGTTGGAATCACGTAGATTAACGTGTGGCAAGTTACTTTAATTTTAAGCTCACTGAATTGGCATCTGCTGGCCTACTTATCCCTTACCATCTTTTTCGAGTTAACAAGGGTACCAAGGACTCAGGGAATTTACCACCATGCTTCTTTGAACTCACAGCCATCAAACAATGTTAACCAGTGCTTTAGGCAGGGATATCTCTGAGCATTGAGAAAGGAGCTGGAATAGAATTTCAGCCTGAGCATTTCTGTGAAATAACCAAGGAGAAAATAAAGACAAACTGAGAAAGAGATTTGCATAAAAAGCAAGACAAAACCACACTGGAAAAACCCAGAGATTCTTTTTGTGCTGTTTAATTGACCTCAACAAAGGAAAGAAAAATCCACGTTCACACAAAAACTTGCATGGGATTTAGTTTTATTACATACAAAACCACTCATACAGTTGTTATGACAGCAAAGAAACGTGCTGAATATTTAGGGGCTGTTTTAAACAGTGCCCTGTACCTACACATACATAAACAATAAATACTGTCTCTATTACCTTTCAATACAGTACCAGCAGTAGTTTCACATTTTCACGTAACAATTGGAATAAATGAGCATAGAGGAAACAGATGATATTTATATCATGTAAAGTGACAACTGTCATGTCATTCTGGAACGGAGCTCACGGGCCGGAGAACCCCTCCAAACACTGTCCCTTCTGGCTACGAGCTATCAGTAAGCCAATGAGGTCACAAGATCACCGCCCCCATGTTTTGTAAAAGGCCACCAATGCTACCTCCTCCGAGGTAGTTACAAACCTTCATCCCCTTTAGTCATTTAAAGAATCAGAAAATAAACTGAACCTAGGCAATCACAGCCAGTGCTGAGATTATATATATATATATATATATAGAGAGAGAGAGAGAGAGATTTTATAGTCCATATTTATACTTTTCTATGAATTGATTCTAAGCTGGAAATGTGTGTGTGTTTGTATAGTTTTTGACCTTGGATTGTTTTAATTGGCTGAATGCAAAGCGAATATAAACGGCTCCTCAGAAGCAAGAGGCACTTCTGGGGAATGCAATGACTCGTGTCACTGGACGGGTGGGCCACCCCATGGCTCTGGACTTGATGAACCAAGTGAGCCCACACTCCCACTTTTTTTTTTTTTTTTTGCGGTACTGGGGATTGAACCCAGGGGCATTCTACCTCCTAGCTACACCCCCAGCCCTATTTCTTATCCTTTATTCTGAAACAGAGTTTCACTAAGTTGTGGAGGGCCTAAGTAGCTGAGGCTGGCTGAAAACTCGAGATCCTCCTGTCTCAGCCTCCCAAGTACTGGGATTACAAGCGTGGGCCACCACGCCCGGCTTCACAGTTCCACTTTCCTAACACCGCCTGCTTGAAAACAGCAGGATTCTTTGCCGCATTCCGTGCACGAAGATGCACGAGATTAAGTGTATCAGAGCTGGTAAAATTAAAATTGTGCTTATGTAAATTCTGTCCATAGACCTAACTTTAAAAAAATAAAAATGAACACTGGTCATCAGGAGCTTAGATCCAATTCAGTAATACTGATTAAAATAAACCACCGACCTGAGGCAAAAAAGTAAACAAGCAAAGTCACCTTTTCAGGCTTTTACAACAGTCTGAATATGTCACATTAGAACTCCTCCCCAGATTAAGCGACCGACTTCAATGAACAGAACTGGGACCAAACACTACCTTGCCTCTCTGGTTTTGTTTTATTTTTGGTACAGGGAATTGAACTCAGGGGCATTCTACTTCTGAGCTATACCCCCAGTCCTATTTTATTTTTTTATTTACTTATTTTTATTTTTTGCGGTACTGTGGATTGAACTCAGGGGCATTCTACCTCTGAGCTACACTCCCAGTCTTATTTTTTATTCTTTATTTTGAAACGGTCTCACTAAGTTGTGGAGGGCCTCACTAAGTATCTGAGGATGGCTGCGAACCCGGATCCTCCTGTCTCAGCCTCCCAAATAGTGGGATTACAAGCATGTGCCATCACGCCCGGCTTATTTTTATTTTGAAACAGGGTCTCACAACATTGCTGAGGGCCTCACTAGGTTGCTGAGGCTGGCCTGGAACCTGCAATCCTCCTGCCTTAGCCTCCCAACCAAGTCCTGGGATTACAAGTGTGTGCCACCGTGCCCAGCAGCTCCTCTCCATTTCTTTTCTTTTTTTTTTTTTTTTGCAGTACTGGGGATTGAACTCAGGGGCATTCTACCTCCGAACTACACCCCCAGCCCTATTTTTTATTCTTTTATTTTTGAAACAAGGTCTCATTAAGTTGCAGAGGGCCTCACTAGGTAGCTGAGGCTGGCCGCAAACCCAGATCTTCCGGTCTCAGCCTCCCAAATGCTGGGATTACAAGCGTGCGCCACCATGCCTGGGCTCCATTTCTTAATCATGATGGTCTTCAGCCCAGACACACAAGACAAAGAAGAGGAATCAGTGCCATCCTCACCCCATCAGAGTCTCGAGAATGCCCACCCGGATACCCACTGGAAAGGGCACAGACTCATCATGAACACTTTGGTATTAATAAAAAGAATATGGATCGATATATCTGCATATCTCTATATAGACGGACACCTATATATAAAATGTCATGCTTACATATATTTATCAGACATGAACCTTCATAGAGAGCTGCATAAAAATCTAGCAGAGAAGGACTCATGAGGGGTGTCAATCATGGGTGGTGGACTAATCTGCACTCACAAGGAACAGGGAGGGCAAGGGGTAGGTGGACTCACACAGGAGCCACAACAGGTAGACTTGGGAGTGGAGCTACGTTTTTCAAATACAATGCATTTACTGAGGACAAAAGTTGGAGTATGTCTGAACACGATGGGAACAACACCTGCTATATACAGCTTTTGTTCTCATGAAAAGGTGTTGCGATCTTAGTACAAGAACATGAGTTCTCCAAGGAGAGTGATATGAGAGAGAGAATGTAAGAGAGAATCTGCAAAAACTCTCAAAGCCCTGAAAGAAAAACACAAAATTAAAAAAAAAAAAGTTCACATGTTGTTTGGTATGATTAAAATCAGATTTTTACAAAGAGATCTTATTGCTTAACCTTTGTACACTGTTTTCATTGTAAATGCATCTTGCCCGTATGCTATTTGCAGTCAGACTTTGTAAGCCATGATAACATTTTCAAATGCAGCATGCCAAGTTTTTCATCTGCCCCAAAAGTGGAAAAATAGACACAAGGATGTCAAAAATAAACACGGTAACTGCTTAAGGGGATTAAAATCAATGCCAGTCATTAAAATGCGCTATCAAGAAGCAGTCCACCAAAGGTTTGGAAGATACTCATGAATGTCACCGGAAAGCTCACACCACAATGACAGGAACAAGGAGATGTTACTTAGCTGCAGTGAAAGACAACGTTTGGAGAAGAGCCAGGAAGCCCCAGACCAGATAAGGATGTTCAAAACACATCAGCAACTTCATCCCCCCCCCCCCCCCCCCCCC
>PVLC010017858.1:0-14361 GCA_004027655.1 Graphiurus murinus
GTACTGGGGATTGAACTCAGAGGCATTCTACCTCCGAGCTATACCCCCAGCCCTATTTTTTATTCTTTATTTTGAAACCGAGTCTCACTAAGTTGCGGAGTGTCTCACTAGGTAGCTGAGGCTGGCCGCGAACCCGGATCCTCCGGTCTCAGCCTCCCGAATGCTGGGATTACAAGCGTGCGCCACCACGCCCGGCTCGCAATAAATTATTTCTAAGTCATGGGTTAAGGACAAATTCATTTGGCTTGGTCGTTCACTTCTCTATGTCTTATGAACCAGGATATAAATATAGTAGTAAGCATAAAGACAAAAACAGCAATGTAATAAATATTAGAGCAACAAAACAAAAGGAGCATGTATCCCTTCCTCAAAGGCCTTTTGAAGCTGAACTGCAACATAAACGTAGATGGCTAGTCTTCTGCTGGACTGGAGAGGGAAAGAGACAGATGGAGGGAGAGAGAAAAAGAGAGCAGAGATGGCGAGGGGAGGAGAGGAGAGAATGAAAGTGAGATATAGGGAGAGAAAGACAGAGAAGAGAAAGAGAATATGCATCTTATTTAAACCACTGTTTTTAAAAGTTGCATCTTAGCTGGGCATGGTGGTGCACGCCTGTAATCCCAGTACTTGCGAGACTGGAAGATCTGGGTTCTCGGCCAGCTTCAGCTACTTAGTGAGGCCCTCCTCAACTTAGTGAGACCCTGTTTCAAAATAAAATAATAAAATAGGGCTGGGGGGTGTGCCTCAGATGTAGAATGCCCCTGAGTTAAAACCCCAGTACCACACACACAAAAAGTTGGTATCTTAATACACTAATTTTTACTTGGATCCTTTTGATCATATAGTATTCAAGCATCTCACAGGAAGTTATTTCTTGGCTGGAACCCTACTTGACTCGTTTGTTCTACTGTTTTCAACAAAGGAAGAAATCTTTTCTCATTTACATTAATTTGTGTCTAATATGTAACTTATTATGCTTGCTATGTTGACAAGATAAAATAAGGGGCTTTACAATAGAAAAATGGCTATCAGTTATTTGGCTGAACTGGCAGTCTCTCTCATATTCATATCAGGTGGCCACCAGGGAAAATGACATCAAACATAACATCTATATGAGTCACAATAGAAGTATATAATGGAGCCTCTGACTAGCTACTTCTCACAAGACAGATTATTTATCTATAGTTACATAGACTTACTTCTAGCCTTCTATGGTTTGGATATTATTTAATGTATCTATTTCAAGTTCATGTGTTGAAATTTAAACTCTACTGTGAGATATTAAGAGTGTAGAAACAATCTGACAGGTGGGCCTTTGTGAGTTGATTAGGATTATATAATGTCATTAAATGTGGAGCATGCATGATTGAGTTCTGGTGGTTTAATAAGGAGAGAGAGAAAAGGGGGGGGAGGAGACCAGAGGAGTCATAAGCACGTACTCTCTGTCTCTTGCCATGCAATGATGTGTGTCACCTTGGAACTCTGCCAGTAAGAAGGGTATCATCAGATATGTGGCCACTGAAGCTCCAGAATTGTGAATTAAGCAAACCTAATTTATTTTAAAAATAACCTGTCTCCAGTATTTTGATATAGTAATACAAAACAGACTGAGATGAAGATATTCCTTAAGCTTATGTTTCTCAGTATTCCTCTATGTTTGTGGGTAGAACAGATATCTTTTTGAAAATTTGATGGTTTTCCTGGTCAATTATAGATGCATCAGGAAGTATGAAGTACAAATTTCTCAATATCATCTAATGGTGATGATTCTGTTCATTAATTTCTTCAAGATGCAAATTGAGTGGCTACATACTTCCTTGTCCAATGTAACAGAGCCCCCCACGGTGGCCCAGTATAAAAAAAATTCCTACAGGAATTTTGAAAGTGTGTGAGGATGCAGCTGAGTCAGAAGTGGCACATGAGCAAATATGCTTGCTCCATCTAGGCTGTAACATGTACTACCTGGATATCATTTGATTTTAATTATCAAGTTAAAACTTAAATGTGAATGAGATAGCTATAGACCATAACCAAAAGAAATGGATTGACCACACTGAGTACAAAATGATATCGACATATGCACATACACTTAGTTAAAAAGGACAGAACAGAAAACATTGAAATATCTGGACACTTACCAACAAAAACAGAATTATCATTATAAGTGCATGTAGTTACACTTTCCCATATTCTGAGAACAAATAGATTTCGAATGATTAAAAACTTTGTGACTCTAGAATCTTAAAATTCCCTACACACGGGCTGGGGATTTGGCACAGAGGCAGAATGCCCCTGGGTTCAATCTATCCCCTAAGCATTAAAAAAAAATTAAAATTCCCTACACACTTGATACTCTGTATGCTCTGCTTTCCTGACTGGCACACTGCCCAGCACCCCAATATTGGTAGGGCCTCAAAATTCTTATTCACTAGTTTCCTAACAATACCTCCCCTGAATTTTTCCCCTGCTTTCCATAAACCTTACATTACCCTGAAAACATCATGATCCACAAAAGCATATCCCTTGGAACCTGATTCTAGATCCAGATGGAATTGCCATTGTCTTTCATTTTTTTAAATTTAAACTGATCGTCCTTCCTTGGATGGGGATAATTCTTTCTTCCCCAATTAATATCTTTTATTATCCCATCTATCAACACTGATATCGATTTAACCCATACTGGTTCTTCAACCAAAATATAGACCATTAATATATGTATATCCTGGCTGGGCATGGTGGTGCACACTTGTAATCCCAGCATTTGGGAGGCTGAGACCAGAGGGTCCAGGTTCGCGGCCAGCCTCAGCTACCTAGTGAGGCACTCCGCAACTTAGTGAGACCCTGATTCAAAATAAAGGATAAAAAATAAGGCTGTGGGTGTAGCTCAGAGGTAGAATTCCCCTGAGTTCAATCCCCAGTACTGCAAAAAAAAAAAAAAGAATATATTTATATCCTAAGAAGCCTCATAGGCTAGCCCCCAATTCTAAGTATATCCTGCATATGGAAAATTCCTGGAGAAATAAAAGACTTCTTTATTTGAAAAGGAAATCCTATCCATAAAATTTATTTTTTCACGCCCAAAACAATGCTTTGAGGGATACAGTGTCTGAAGTTTTTTTTTGTGATCCATGGGGATTTAATTCAGGAGCATTCTATTTTTGATCTACATGTTTGGCTATTTTTATTTTTATCCAGAGACTCACTAAATTACTGAGGCTGGCTTCAGACTTGTGATCCTCCTATTTTAGCCTCCACATTCTAGGATTGTAGGCATGCATGACCACATCCAGCTTAGCTTTTAACATTTCTGTTCTACAAGGACTCTAACCAAAGAAGACATAGACTAATTACCAAATCATCATAAAGACGTATTAAGGCTTCAGTCTGTTGAGCAAGACTTCCTGGGTTCAAATCTAATTTCTAACTCTTATTGGCTATGTTACATGGGGAAAATCAGTTTATATCTGAATTCCTAAGATGTATAAAGGGGATAATAATACTTCCCAACTCAGGGTTGTTGTAGGGATTAAATTAGTTAATAGAAGTGAGAAGGGTAATTTAAGTCAATACATCCTAGGTTAGAACTGGAAGACAATTCAAATGCTATAAAAATACAGAAATATTTAAAGTTAAAGAAAAGCTAGGAGGTCAAGTAAATAATGCAAATATAGTATTGAGTCCATCACTTGGGACTGACTTGTCCTTGGAGGGGAACATTATTTGCTGATTTTGAAGACATGGCTTAGAAACTGATCCATACTTTTGGTCATTTCATTATGCTAGGAAAACTAAGTTGAGTCCACAATATCAAGAGTAGACAGCTTTTGTACTTTCATCTTAATTTATAATGTCTTGAAAACCATAAAAAAGAGTGAATTGAACAAAAATCAAACTATTATGGACTGCATTCCAGCTTCAAGTAACTTGGGAAACACAAAAAATATATATTTTCATGTACATATGAAAATACCTTCATCCTAGGCCTCAAATTTCTATGAGCAAGTTTTCAAACACAAAGTCTAACATATAATAAAGGAAAAACTAGGTGTAGAGGGAAACGAAAAACTATAAGCAAGAACAAGGGAAGAAAAATTAGACAATACACATAAAACCACAAGGAATGTAAATGTCAGACACAACTTATAAAATGATTATGCTTCATATATACAAGGAAATAAATTGCAAGCCAGAAATAATCAGCAAGTTATTGAAAACTATAGTAGCCGGGCACACTACTTGGTGGTGCACACTTGTAATCCCAGCATTTGGGAGGCTGAGACGGGGGGATCTAGGTTCGAGGCCAGGCCAGCTTCAGCTACCTAGTAAGACACTCCACAACTTAGTGAGACCCTGTTTCAAAATGAAGAATAAAAAATAGGGCTGGGGGTATAGCTAGGAGGTTCAATCCCCAGTACTGAAAAAAAAAAAAAGAAAACTATAGTAAGGGATGTGTACATCTGAAAATATATTCATGAAATAGAAGAAGAAGGAATAATTCAAATACGATTTATAAGAGATAGAAAACAAAGATGATAAAGCAAGACATACAAGAAAGTATAACATGGGTGTGATCTGAAATCTGAGAATGACAGGGAAAAGAGAATGAAACAGATGTATAAGTTTGCCAATTTCCTCTGGATTTTCTATTTTATTGGAGTATACATTTTCAAAATAGTTTCTAATGTTTTGGATTTCCACATTATCTGTGGTGATATTTCTATTTTCATCTCTTATCCTTGAGATTTGGGTCTGTTCTCTCTTTTTGTTACGTTGGCTAAGGGTTTGTCAATCTTTTTTATCCTTTCAAAAAAGGCAGTTTTTTTTTATTGATCTGGATTGTTTTTTGTTGGTTTATATTCAGTTAATTTCTGCTCTGATTTTGATTATTTCCTGCCTTCTTCTGGCTTTGGGGTGAGTTTGTTCCTGCTTTTCAGGGGCCTTGAGGTACAGAATTAAATTATTTATTTTGAGTATTTCTGTTTTTCTTACATGGTCATTTAATGCTATAAATTTTCCTCTTTTTTTTGTGTGTGTGTGTAGTACTAGGGGCTGAACCCAGGGGCATTCTACCTCCAAGCTACATCCCCAGCCCTATTTTTTATTCTTTATTTGAAACAGGGTCTCACTAAGTTGCGGCAGGCCTCACTAGGTAGCTCAGGCTGGCCGAGAACCTGGATCCTCCAGTTTCAGGCTCCTAATTACTAGAATTACAAGCGTGCGCCACCACGCCTGGCTGTAAATTTTCCTCTTAACACTGCCTTCAGAGTGTCCCATAGATTTTGGTATGTTGTGTCTCTGTTTTCATTTGATGTCAGTAATTTTTAAATTCCTCCCCTTATTTTTCTCTGATCCAGGCTTCATTTAATAATGTGGCATTAAGCTCGGCGTGGTGGCACACGCTTGTAATCCCAGCACTTGGGAGGCTGAGACCGGAGGATACAGGTTCTCTGCCAGCCTCAGCTACCTAGTGAGGCACTCTGTAACTTAGTGAGACCCTGTTTCAAAATAAAGAATAAAAAATAGGGCTGGGGGTATAGCTCGGAGGTAGAATGCCCCTGAGTTCAATCCCCAGTACTGCAAAAAATAATAATAATGATAATAATAACAATGTGGCATTAATCTCCATATATTTGTGTAGTTTCTCTGGAACTTTTTGTTGTTGATCTCTACTTTCAATCTATTATGATCTGAGAGGATGCAGGTAATTATATTAGTTTTTTATACTTTGTTGGTGCTTGTTTTGTGGCCTAGAACATGGTCTATTTTGGAGAAGCTTTCATGAGCAGCTGAGAAGCACGTGTATTCAGCTGTTGTTGGATGGAACATTCTGAAAATGTCATCTAGGTCAAATTGGTTTATACTATTCTTAAGATCTGAAGTATCTTTACTAATCTTTTTTTCTGGATGACTAATCTAATAGTGTAAGATTTGTGTTGAAGTGTCTTAGGTGTTGTATTGAGGTCTATCTGGGTCTTCAGGTCAAGAACAGTTTGCTTTGCTTAGGTAGATGCACCAATATTGGGGATGTAAATATTTAATATGGTTATGTTTTCACTTTGGATGGTTCCTTTTATCAGTAAGAAGTGACTATCTTTGTTCTGATGAGTTTTGGCTTAAAGTCTGCTGTGTCAGATATGTAGCTATGTAGACACCCCTGCTTGTCTTCGGTCTCTGTTTGCATGGAAAAATTTTTTCATCCTTTCATCTTCAGCTTGTAAATCTCTCTTCCTCTAAGGTGTGTTTCTTGCAAGCAGAATATAGTAGGATTATGAGTTTAATCCAATTTGCTTGCAATGTCTTAACTGGGAAGTTGAGACCATTGGTGTTCAGTGTAATTATGGAGAGATGATTTTTGTTTACTGTCATTTTGAATTCTTTTTTTTAGTCTATATTCATTCTCCTTTGTTTAGCTGTTCATCTGGTTCTTTGGTTCCAATGTTTGATTTTCATTTCTTCTTTGTTGTTCATTTCTTTGAGTATTTTCTCAAGTATCAATGTGGTCAGCATGAATTCTTTTAATTTCTGCTTGTCTTGGGAAGTTTTTATTTCTCCATTAATTTTGAAGGATAGCTTTGCCAGATATAACAGTCTTGGTTAGAAGTTGTTTTCTCTCATCATTAGCAATCAGAGAGATGCAAATCAAAACTATCTTGAGATTTCACCTAACCCCAATCAGAATGGCAATCATCAAGAACACAAACAACAACAAATACTGGCGAGGGTGTGGAGAAGTGGGAACCCTAATACATTATTGGTGGGATTGCAGATTAGTGCAACCACTTTGGAAAACAGTATGGAGGATCCTCAGATGAATGGGAATGAACCTACCATATGATTCAGCAGTACCACTTCTGTGTATCTATCCAAAAGAATGGAAACCAAACTATCAGACCGATGCATGTGTATCTATGTTTACAGCTGCACAATTCACAATTGCCAAACTATGGAAGCAGCCAAGATGTCCATCAACAGATGAATGGATTACAAAACTATGGGATATGTACACAATGGAATTTTACTCAGCCATAAAGAAGAACAAAATCGCCAGGCGTGGTGGCGCACGCTTGTAATCCCAGCATTTGGGAGGCTAAGACCGGAGGATCTGGGTTCGCAGCCAGCCTCAGCTGCTTGGTGAGGCCCTCCGCAACTTAGTGAGACTCGGTTTCAAAATAAAGAAAAAAAATAGGGCTGGGGCTGTAGCTTGGAGGTAGAATATGCCCCCAGGTTCCATCTTCAGTACCGAAAAAAAAAAAAAGAAGAACAAAATCATGAAATCGTGTTATTTGCAGGGAAATGGATGGAACTGGAAAACATTATCTTAAATGAGATTAGTCAGTCACAAAAAGTAAAAAATCATATGCTTTCCCTAATATGTGGAAGCTAGGGAGAAAAGGGGACATAAGAGGGACTCCAGATGAAGAAGGAGAATCCTTAGGTGAGCAAAGAATTTGACTTAACTGAAGGTGATGGGGGGAGGGGGGACACCCTAATGCACATGATGTACTTTCACGAACATATCAAAGTCAATCACTAAACTGAACTTGAGAAGGAGGAGGAAGAGGGAGTGGGGCAGGAATTGGGGAAGGGTTAAATGAGAAATGTGTGCATGTATGCCTTTATCAGCGTGTACCTTACAAAGATATATGATTACAATGCACCAATTAAAAAAATAAAATTAAGAAAAAGAAGTTGTTTTCTCTAAGGGTGTGAAATGTATCACTCCGTGTCCTCCTGGCTTTCAGTACTTCGGTTGAGAAATCTGGAATGATTATTATCATTTTATCTCTAAATTTAAGTTGGTTTTTTACTCTTGACTCTTGGGACTCTCTATCTTCAATGTTGCACATTTTATTATAATGTGTCATGAGGATGATATTCTTTGGTCTTGTCTGATTAGAGTTATGAATGTCTCCTATACATGGATATCCCCATCTTGATCCAAGTTTGGGAAATTTTGTGATATTACTTCTCTGAAGATATTCTTAATTCCCTTTATCTGGGCTTATATCCCTTCTTCAATGCCAGATACTCTTAACTTGATCTTTTAAGATTATCCCATAGTTCCAATCCTTCTGTTGTATTGTTTCTTTTAAATTCAGCACTATTTTTTCAGTTTTGAATGTACTATCTTCTACAGCTGAAACCCTGCTTCCCATATTGTCTGGTCTATTAATGATAGCTTCAGTGTAATTCCTTTTGACTCTTTCAGTTCACTCAGAATTTCTGTTACTTCTTTACAGACACAGTTCTTTACATTCTGAATGTTTTCTCTGATTCCCTTCTTGTGAACACCATATTTATAATAAAAATTCTGAGCCGGGCTTGGTGGCGCACACTTGTAATCCCAGTACTTGGGAGGCTAAGACTGGAAGATCAGGGTTCGAGGCCAGTCTCAGCTACTTAGTGAGGCTCTTTGAAACTTAATGAGACCCTGTTTCAAAATAAAAATTACAAAATAGGAGTGGAAGTGTAGCTCGGAGGTAGAATGCCCCTGGGTCCAATCCCCAGTACCTCAAAAAAAATTCTGAATTCTCTATCTGGCATACTCTGCACCCCTCTTTCAGTGAATTCCACTGTTATGGAGTTGTTAGGAATAGTTATAGTTTTGGTGGTTTTTCCCCATATTTTCAGGGATCTTAGGGACCTGATGTGGAGTATGAATCAGTTTCTAATAGTCTGCTTCTTATAGTTGAATGTTTAAACTCAGAGCACACTGCCTCCTTAAATGGGTATACAATCTGGTGTGATAGTGATATTTCATAGTCAGCTTTGCTTGATTACCTCCTCTGGGGTGCCATGTGAGTTGGGGAGGATTTATTGTCTATTCAGGAAGGTGCTCTGTCTTCAGTTTGGCTGCTTCGTTAATGCTGGGAGTGCTATATAAAGTACCTGTTCATTTCAGACTCCCTTCCAATTTTTAGGGAGATGTGCCTCTTCTCCCTGTGCTCACTGTCAGTATATTGGGACTGTATGAATGGTATTCGGTGGGTTATCCTCTGGCCTATGCTATATTTGGCAGAAATGGCAGTAGAGTATTTATTTCTTGAAGTCCTATCTTTGAAGTTTAGTTTTCACTCCATTGATATGTTTATGCCCGGGTAGACACTATTATTTTGATGAGTGAGGGTTTGGGAGAAGATAGTGAGTGGAACTAGGATGGCCCAAAACAGAGAAGAATGAAAAGGGGAGAGAAAAATGACTGTGGTGCCATCAATAAAGAAATGAATGCTCAAAAAGAGAAAGACATAGGAAAAAAAAAAACAGGAAAAACAGGTGAAAACTCAGATGGAACCAGGCTGCAGACTAACCTACAGACAGACACATCCACATGAAGGAATGGCTCAATTTAGAAAGATAAGAAACCTTGAAAAAACTAATAGTACACAAACAGAAAAAAAACCCAAAATGCAAACCAAACTAAGCAGATTAAAAATGATTATTAGATGAAAAACAGAAGTAAAAGAAAAGGGAAGAGAAGAAATTTATCAAACTAACAAAAAATGGTGAACCACAAGAGTAACACTCAAAATACCAACAACAAAGAAATAAGAATAAGTATTTTTTTTTTTTTTTTGCGGTACTGGGGATTGAACTCAGGGGCATTCTACCTCCGAGATATACCCCCAGCCCTATTTTTTATTCTTTATTTTGAAACCAAGTCTCACTAAGTGCGGAGCGCCTCACTAGGTAGCTGAGGCTGGCCGCGGACCCGGATCCTCCGGTCTCAGCCTCCCGAATGCTGGGATTACAAGCGTACACCACCACGTCCGGCTTAAGAATAAGTATTTATTAGAAAGGGAAAAAATAGAAAAAAAGACAAATTTTAAATGATTAAAAATATTTTTTAAATTAAAGAAAATTTTTAAAGAAAATAATTCTTTTGTATTTTCTAATTTTCTACTTAGAATGGGCACTTAATTTTATTTGTAGTAAAGTTTCAAGGAAGCAATCCTCTTCTGTTTTGAATGGTTAAGGGCTTCTGTTGCCCCTGCTTAATTGAGTCTATTTCCTTTTCTCTTTAGCAAACTGAGTCTAGGCAAATCAAGTTGAGATCATTTGAGTATTGTATCAACTTCTTTCTGGTTCAGTTTATAGTTTATAGATTCTTCCTTGCTCCAGGTATTTTGTATGTAATATTGGGTGGATGAGGGAGAAGTTCCTCTCCTTGTCTATAGATGCAGTGATAGTTGTTATGTGACCTAAGAGCACCTTGGGGTTCTGTGCTTATGATGAATTCTACCCCCCTTTGCTATGACCAGGAGAGGATTGCTAGAGAGGACCTGGTCTGTGGAGGGGTGGGCCTTGTTGTTGCGGTAGTCCTCAGTCTCTCCACAACCCAAGTCGGCACCCTTGTAGCTTGTGCTCATGCTGCTTCCACTGGGTCGATAGCAGAAGCTGTGCCATTTCACAAGGAGAGCCTGATAGGGGTTCCTGGCCGATGGTGCCCCTAGGTCTGGGATCCTGCTGATGCTTCTCTCCCTGCCACCTCTGGGAGGGGCACTCCCTGTCCTAAGCCAGTCCATTGACACTGACTTAGCGGCTCAGCTAGGTTGTGCCAGAGGTGATGCTAGTATTAGGTCCCAGTGGAATTTGAGATCTGGTGTGTATGAGCTGTTCTCCCAGAGCTGTTCAGCTAGGGTGAGTCAGACTGTACTCAGCACTGGTCAAGGCAGATAAACAGGGTGCTAGGCTGGCAGGAAGAAAGAGTCTCTGGCTTGGCCTGAGAATGCGGGTGCCACCCAGAGGCAGTGGAGTTATTCAATGCTCCTTTCAGCCCTGACTGCACTGTGTTCTAGTACATTCTGCTTCTACTGGGATCTGATCAGTGGGAGGGAGCAGGGCTCCACACTGTGTCAGGACTCCTTGGTCCAAGCCAAGCAGTTACAGCCAGCACCTGAAAGGTGGGAAGGGGAGGGGCACCAGCACAATCTCACCCATTACAATAGAACCAACTGGGCGTGCTATGGAGGGGAGTAGCCTTGACTGGGTGGTCCAGGGAAGTGCAGAACTGGGTTGGCTGAAAGTGGTAGGACCCGAGAAGCACTGGTACTGGGTTCAAGCTGTTTCTGGGGACACAGCTTTGGTGGGAGGTGGAGGGCTCTGCACTGCTCCAGCAGAGCCTTTCCAAGCCTGAGCACTCTTGCCCACGTTCCTGTTCCTGCAGGCAATGGGTGAAGGGGGGCGGTCATATGTGTGGCCTTTTTTCTGCCCTACTGGCTCTGATTCTGCTTTGACAGTACACTAGGCTGTGATTACAGAGGCCAGTGTCCCAATTTATGGCTGGAAATCTTCTGTAACAGCCAACGGCTACAGAGCTGAGCCCCACAGGCCGTCCTTTTTATATTGGCTGTTCCATATATCAAAACAAGCTTTTTCTATGGATAAGTGACTGTTAGTTCTGTTGTTAGATGATCAGAAGTTGTATATTGTTCCCACTTTGCTCGCTTACCTCAGGAAGGCTAAGGGAAAATTCTTTCAATTTTCTTACAGAGCTCCAAGCTTTGTGAGCATCCCCTCCACCATCTTGATAACCCCTCCAGAACATATTTAAAGAGATAAAGGTTTGGACTTTCCCAGAATTCACAAGTTTCATACATAAATCTCTGAGGACATTAATAGGAACATGTAAAATACTCAATATATTTAAGGTATTGTTTTATCTCCCAATGCTTTCCTGATGCCTCTTTGATACTTCCTTCCCCTAAGTCCACAAACATTTTCAATTCAGTTTTTCTGGGTTATATGTTGTACCTAGAAATTGGCAAGAAAGATTTCATAATAATATGAGGAAGTAGGAGTATTAGAAAGAATGCTGTTCAAATGATCAGTCATGAGTTTGAGTGGAAATGGAGTTAAATCCAGAAAGTTGATAGAGTAGAAGATCAGCATAGATCTGGACAACCAGAAGTGTTCATATGGTCAGAAAATAGATTTATAAGTGAGGATAAGATACAGATCAGGGGATAAGAGCTTAAAAAAGGTAAGAAAATAAGATTCCTACTCATAAAACTTAAACAGAAAATAGTACAAATACTATCTAGTTACATTCTATGACTATGAGAATGGGCTGTGAAATGAGTCGCAATAAAATGTCCAGTTTGTACAAAATCTTATTGACAGAGAGTTTGATTTTACCTAGGACAAAGTTAAAATTAGGGTAGAATAGGTAAATATAAGGCAACTGGCAGAGTTCTCTAATTCAAAGTAATAAACCAAGCCGGACGTGGTGGCGCATGCTTGTAATCCCAGCATTCAGGAGGCTGAGACCGGAGGATGGATCCAGGTTCGAGGCCAGCCTCAGCTACCTAGTGAGGCACTCCGCAACTTAGTGAGACCTGGTTTCAAAATAAAGAATAAAAAGTAGGGCTGGGGGTGTAGCTCGGAGGTAGAATGCCCCTGAGTTCAATCCCCAGTACCACACACACACACACACAAAAAGTAATAAACCAACACTCAGATGATAGACTATTATATGTAGCAATGTTAGAGAAAAGTAGTGGCTCTGGGGAAAGTAGGGTTTTGAAGTGATGACAGTTGGCTGACTAGGAAGAGACAGGTGGCAGATAGTCCAGGTATCTAAGCAAAACAAGAGTACACATATGGCTTGGGGAGCCAGGAACCCTAAATTGTTAAATAGTACCATGTAATACTAGGGCTTCCAAATACTTTATTGGTCCCTTCATTTCATTCCCTGCCTCCTTTCATTGGTATCTTTTCTATCAGGCAAAGATAGATGAAATACACATCCAAGAAGAATCAAACAGCTTTTAATCCCTGAGTAGAAACATCAATATATTGCAGTTCCAGCATGATTCAGGGATGGGAGAAGCAAAGTGAGGCTTAGCTCTTAATGGATGAAGAAAGGGGTTGAGATGACTCTTGAGGTTTTGAAGACGAAGTACTAGAAACATCACTGGAAAGAGCCGGACGCCTTCCCTTATGATGACCCCAGGCACATAGTATAACATCACAGATATCTTCATCTTCTTTTTCACTCTCTGAGGAGCTCTCACCAAAGGCATGTGGCTTTTCATAAATGCAGCAGCATTTTTTTTTTTTTTTTTTTTGCGGCACTGGGAATTGAACTCAGGGGCATTCTACCTCCGAGCTATACCCCCAGCCCTATTTTTTTGTTCTTTATTTTTGAGACCAAGTCTCACTAAGTTGCGGAGTGCCTCACTAGGTAGCTGAGGCTGGCGGCGAACACGGATCCTCCGGTCTCAGCCTCCCGAATGCTGGGATTACAAGCGTGCGCCACCACGCCCGGCTTGCAGCAGCATTTAGATGAGCGACGACCCAAATGTTCATTGTCTATAGTGTCATTCGACCATTCCACCCTCTTGTCTGACTTCCCCTTCTGGAGATGAGTGGGCAAATTGCTATTCTTGAGCCCATTTTCCAATGTGACTGTGGGTTCTGAGATGACCTCTGTCAGTTTAGATGTTGATTCCTCCATAGAAGAACTAGAAGAGGGACAGAGAAGGGCAAGAGATGTATCCTTGGAGTCAGGAGGAAATATGAATCTGAATACAAATCAGAGTCACTGTCAGAATTGGGTTTTTTGTGTCTGTTTCTTTGCCTTAAAATTCCAAACTGTGGGGTATCCAGTTCAACCTTGCTTCTGATTTGTGTTTGATTGAAGTCAGATCTTGGAATCACAGAGTAGAGTTGGTTACCAAGGGAACTGAAAAAAAAATGGCAGAAAGGAATGCTGGGTCAGACTAGTTGAATCTCCTGTTAGATTAAAAAGAAAATGTTACTTTAAAATATGTGACTTTATGAAGATGGTCTTAGGAAAACCTACCAATCTATCTTTATTTCTGATTTTTGTTTTAATACTGACAAACCACACAACACACACACACACACACACACACACACACACACACACACACTCTCTCTCTCTCTCTCGTTTTACATAAATCATTAATTAAGGATGGCTATAGTCTATTGTATAGACTGGTGAGTGCTAAGTCTGGAAAAAATTCAGATGCCATATTATGAAGGGAATTTGATTTTTATTTTCGAGTTCTCATAGAACCATTAAAGGTTTATCAGCTAACAAATGAAGTTTTCTGTGTTCAAGAAGTTTTAATAAGCCAGGCGTGGTAGCGCACGCTTGTAATCCCAGCATTCGGGAGGCTGAGACCGGAGGATCCGGGTTCGTGGCCAGCCTCAGCTACCTAGTGAGGCACTCCGCAAAAATCCTAGGATAGCCAAAGTAGTTCTTAGCAATAAAAATCATGCAGGAGGCATCACAATACCTGACTTTAAACTCTACTACAAAGCCACAGTAATAAAAATAGCATGGTATTGGCACAAAAACAGACACATATATCAATGGAGCAGAATAGAAGTCTCAGG
>PVLC010017858.1:14461-33146 GCA_004027655.1 Graphiurus murinus
AGTATACACTGGAAAAAAGATAGCCTCTTTAACAAATGGTGTTGGCAAAACTGGTTAACCATATGCAGGAAAATGGAAATAAACCCCACTTTCTCACCCTGCACAAGAGTCAACTCAAGGTGGATCAAGGACCTGGAAGTCAGACCGGAGACCTTGCAGCTACTTGAAGAGGGCATAGGACCAACACTTGAACACATAGACACAGGTAAAAACTTTCTCAACAAGACCCCAAAAGCACAAGCAGCTCAAAGGAAGATCAATACATGGGATTGCATTAAACTGAAGAGCTTCTGCACAGCAAAGGAAACTATCAAGCACCTCAACAGAGAACCTACAGAGTGGGAGAAAATTTTTGCCACTTACACTTCAGATAGAGGTCTAATATCTAGGATATACAAAGAACTCAAGAAACTCACAGCTAAGAAAACAAATAACCCAATCAAAAAATGGGCAAAGGATCTAAAAGACACTTTACAAAAGAAGAAATATAAATGGCCAATAAATGTATGAGGAAATGTTCCACATTATTGGCAATCAGGGAGATGCAAATCAAAACTTCCCTGAGATTTCACCTAACTCCAGTCAGAATGGCAATCATAAAAAACACGAACAACAACAACTGCTGGCGAGGGTGTGGAGAAGTGGGAACCCTAATACATTGTTGGTGGGAGTGCAAACTTGTGCAACCACTGTGGAAAACAGTATGGAGGATCCTCAGACGAATGGGAATGAACCTACCATATGACCCAGCAATACCACTACTGGGTATATACCCCAAAGAATGGAAACCAAACTATCAGACCGATGCATGTGTATCTATGTTTATAGCGGCTCAATTCACAATAGCCAAACTATGGAAGCAGCCAAGATGTCCAACCATAGATGAATGGATTACAAAACTATGGGATATGTACACAATGGAATTTTACTCAGCCATAAAGAAGAACAAAATCATGTTCTTTGCAGGGAAATGGATGCAACTGGAAAATATTATGTGAGATTAGCCAGTCACAAAGAAAAAGAAGCATGTTTTCCCTAATATGCAGATGTTAGGGAGAAGATGGGACATAAGAGGGTCCCCAGATGAAAAAGTAGAGACCCTCAATAAACAAAGAAGTTGATTTAACCGAAGGGAAGGGACAGGGGGTGGGGAGGGGAGCACCCTGAGGCACATGATGTACTTACACAATTATATCAAGATCACTCACTGAACTGAACTTGAGAGGGAGGGAGGGCGAGGGAGCCGGGTGGGAATTGGGGAAAGGGTCAGATGAGAAATGTGTGCACATTTGTCTTTATCAATTTGTACCTAACAAACATGTATATATACAAAGCACGAATTATTACAATAAAAAAAATTTAAAAAAACAAAAAAACCCCAAAAAACAAAATAAAGAATAAAAAATAGGGCTGGGGGTGTAGCTCGGAGGTAGAATGCCCCTGAGTTCAATCCCCAGTACCACAAAAAAAAAAAAGAAGTTTTAATACAGTATCAAAGAGATTATGGGAAAGATAGTTTGGTATCAAATAGTTTCCTTGGTAATTAGGTATTAACATGGGTAAGATGTAATAATACACAAATTAATGTATTAGTACTGGTGATAGGAGAAAGACAACTGTCAACAACTTTATCTTTAAAGCAAAGGAAAATATCCTTTGGTATTGTGGGTGGCCATAAGTCAGAATATGGGCAGAATAAGATCTGATAAGACTGAGCAAGGGAAATTAGCAGAATGAAAAACAAGATAGCTAGAAAATAGGAGTATATAATAAAAATAGGGATTTTGATGGTCCTTTTTATATATACATACCCATATAATTGGAAACTCCTTGCTATCTTCCTGGTCTTATCTAGGTGTCCTATCAGCACTCATCCTTGGGAAACCAGCTTTGCTTTTTCCTTTTGTTATGCCTGTCTCCCTGACAACTGAGAGACACAGAAAGAATGTATGCTTTTATCTCCTAGGAGACTTGACTTGAGCATTAGGTGGACTATTGCGCCTTACACATGTTTGGTTCATGAGGAATCCATATCTCTAAAAACACCTAGCCTTGACACTAGGTAGTTCAATTCCTGATTGGCCAGGCCTGAGAATTTAATCTATTAGAGCTTTGGTTCTCAAACTTTGGTGTACATCAGAATTTTAAAAGAAACTTTTAAAAACTATGCATCCTCAGTCCTAACCCATAAAGATTAAAACATGGCATAGATATTTCATCTATGTAAGTTCTCTAAATATGGCCCTAAGGTAGATTTAAAATGTTACACTGGCCAACATTTTGTTTGCCAAACAAAATATCTGCAGCCAAAATCTAGTTCATGAGCCAAAAAAGTGTAATAATATCAAAGCTTATCTAATACTTAAAAGAACCTGTGTGAAAATACCTTTGTTTTTTACCTATTAAAATGAGGTATGTTTATATAATACTAGAATCACATAAAAGTTGTAAAATAACAGTATCATTTACCTAGATTTTCCCAATGATAACACCATATGTAGCCATAAATTTATCAAATCCCAATTATGAACATTGGCACAATACTATTAGTTAAATAGCAAACCTTATTTCAGATTTAACCACTTTTTACATGAATTCATTACCTTATTTCCCTTTTAAGTTGTATAGTTCTATGAAATTTTATAACATGTTTAGGTTCATGTACCCACGATCACAATCAGTATACAAAACTAAAGAAACTTTCTCTCGCTACCCTTAATATTCATATACCTTGTGATACCTGGTAATGACAATCTGTGCTCCACTAGTATGTTTTTTTTTCATTAATAGAATGTTATATAAGTGGAATTATAGTGTATGTAACAATTTGAGTTTGGTTTTGTTTTTCATGTGGTATATGCCTTTAAAATTCATCCAAATTGTTGCTTATTCTTTTTTATTGCTGAGTAATATTACATTTATGGGTTGTCATAATTTGTTTACCCATTCACCTATTGAAATATGCTGTCATTATATTTTTGAAACTGAATCTGTGTACTTGCCCTATATACTAAATCAAATAATTGGAGCAAGGCTTTATGAAGAATGAAAAATAAATTTTATTGATTTGCTACCAAATTAGAGAAACCAGTGAACTTAAATATTCATGAAAACATCCTGGATTCTACATCAACAAAGGAATCATATACCGTTTAAGAGTTAGACCTTCAGGGTCATGCAAGTGTGCTTATCAGAAAAGACACAATTCATGTCTATGTCATCCCTGAATTGGTTCTGTTTCAGGCCCACAGACATGAGGTTTTCTATCCCTCCAGTCAGTAAAGTGATAAGAACATTTTATTTGTAAACAAGGGGAGATAGAATGGGAGAGGACAAAAAGAGGGGAGGAGGGAAAATATCAGCTTTAAAACGGGCCATCTGTTAGCTACCAGGGTCAGAAGCTCCAAAGTGAGTGCTGGTACATTTTTCCCACTATCAATATCTACCTTTCATATCTATGGAATGGGTGTCCAGAGGAATTCTTAGAAGGAAAGATTTACCTATTGTTGCCATTTTACTTCTGGACTTCTTCAGCTTTGGTTATGCATTTACAAAAAGAAAAAATGCAATAGAGGAATAAACAGAAACATGTCATATATCCAAGGTCAATAATTACTAGGACACTTACAGCATCATGGAGGAGTCTTATTCGTTCCATACAAGAATGATCTTTGAAGGAATGGTTAATCTCTACTTTTTCTCCTTCTGTGGGGTACTGAGTAACTTTTTGTATACACATAGACAGTTGACCTGGCGCAGGAGAAGATATAATTTTTAAATACTCTGGAATTCATATTTCTTTATAGATTATATGGGTGTTATTAGCCGTAATAAGGAGAAAAGTAAGACAGGGAGTGTTAAGAGTATTTTCAGCTTGGTAGCATACTACTTGGACTCAATACATAATTGTACAAGTTTTAAGGACCTGAGTTGGTGTTGTCGTCATTCAGGATTTGAGTGAAGATAGTGCTAAATGCACAAAGTGGTTATTGTGGTCCATAGTAGATTGAGCTTTTTGAAGACAGACCCAGAAATCGCCTGTAGGTTGAAGAAACCAATTTCCGTGCTATTGTAACCAAACTATTGTCCCTCCAGCCTGGAGAGTGAATAGAAAAAAGAGACAGAGTTAGTTAATACATAAGATATTTCTTTTTTTTTTTTTCAAACAAGTAATGTAGGTCGCCTGGACTGGAAGAAATTGAAAGGCGATTTCAAACTCATCAGGGACCTGAAAGAAGCACACTCACACAACAGTTAACATTTTCACATACTGTATCAATCTAGTACTTTTTCTGCTATAATCACATATTCCATTTTCACAGGGAAACAAGAAAAGTCTTGCTTACATTATTTTATGGGTGCTCAACTTAAGCCTACTTCTGGGATCCATGCATTTCCAGAAGGGAAGCAATTTGCTACACCTTATCCCACTATAACTGAGTTTCTTGACATATCGTGTGTGTGTGTGTGTGTGTGTGTGTGTGTGTGTGTGTGTGTGTGTGTAATACTGGGGCTTGAACCCAGGGGCATCCTACCTCTGAACTATACCCCAGCTAGCCCTGGACCTTGGTAAGTTGCTGAGGCTGGCTTTGATCTTGAAATCCTCCTCTCAGCCTCCCAAGTACTGGGGTTACAGACATGCACCACCATACTCTGTTAGCCACTGCTTTTTTAAGGTATGAGTCACCTTTTCTATTTTACTTGTAGATTGTGGTTTCCAGAATGCATACAATTTTTATTGGATGTTCAATGCCTTGTTCATTGGTTGGTACACTTCTCCTTTCCTTTGAGCAGTCTGAAAGCTCTCATCATAGCAATTAGCTCAGCCTTTTGGGCCAATGTTCCAGGTGGCAAAGACTCAACTTCCAGTACTTGTTTTCCAGTGACTATGGTTTATATAGCTATTTTCTGGTCATTGTCCATGAAGCTGCTCCCATTGGTGAAAAGGTTCCAGTCCAGCTTTGCTATAGGCTGATCAGATGAGTCTAACCCTGCTAGAATAAACAGTGTTTGAGGTATTTAGGCAGTCATGTTGGGAGGGATCAGGGTACAGGCAAAGCTGAATCAATTCATATTCTAAAAATCTGTATAGAAGAGGCTGAATCCTTGTTAATATTCCCTTCCTAAGGAGATATTTTTTTCTTCTTAGGAAAGGCTATTCCTTCCTTAAGTAGTCTCAATTGGGATAGTGCTGATTATCCTTACAAGGGCCTTACTCGCTTTTTTCCCCTGAAGACCTACAGTGAAGTGAGTCAGTTTTCTTTTTCTGGTTGGCAAACAAAAGCCAGGACCAGAATGCAATAGAGGCATTGCTTTCCTGATTTCTTTATCAAGTGTGTGGAAACACTACTGATTTTTTTCTGGGTTGATTTGGTATCATGCTACTTTAATGAATTTATTTTTACCAATTTTAATCATTTTTTAAAAATTAATATTAAGTAAATATAGTGTACTGTTGTATTTATTTTTAATTTATTCATTATTTTTGTGGTGCTGAGGATTGAATCCAGGTCCTTATGTCATAGGAGAAGGGATGAGGAGTTCATGGGGCAGGGGGGAACTCAACTCAGGACCAGCAGTGTACTTGGCTTACATGAGGGAAAATAATTTCAGTATGTGCCATCCAGAGGCATTAACAAAAATCTATTTAGGAAAGCAGGAGTACACATTCAAGGGAGAATGTGGGCTATCTCAAGAGAGAGAGACACCTTTGGGACAAAGCATGTAATACATATTCAAGTGAGAATTTGGACCATTTTGAGAGTGAAAAAGGTATTCTTGAGGTTCACAACTGTTATTTTAAACAAAGTTTGATTGTGGGTTGGTATGAAAAGGTACATGAGAATGTCATCTATCCAGTGATCACAAAATAGTTTGGTTATATGGTTATCTTCCAGAATGTTAACATAGTCTTCATTGTCTGGTCAATGGATATACTGGAAAGTCCCCTATTTACCGATTCTCAAGATATCATACTTCTCTTGCTTAAAGTATTTATTGGGGTGGTTAATTAACAGTATACAAGGTAATTATCATAGGTGAGTAAGTTTTGGGTTAAGTTTAAGATTTACAGATTTTCCAGGAAGTTGTGAGCAGTAGGCTTAGAGGAAAAACTGGCTTAGAAAAGTATGTGGAACTTCTGAATTAACATTTTAATTTCTTCCTTTATGTCACCTTTCCACTTATTTCTTTAATTTCTTGTATTCTACCTCATTCCCCAGACTGTGATCTCTTAATCTTAAGAGTTTGTGAAGGGTGAAGATTTATCTTTTGTGGGTGATTCAAGTTGACAAGCCGAAATTTAATTACATATTTAGTCATTTCATATGTTTGGGTAAGAAAAGGTCTTCAATAAAGCACTTAATAAGGGTTCAGTTGGCGAAATAATAGGTAGTAAGTATAACCAGGAGTATAAGGTCTCTTGGAATAGTTTTGTCAAGGTAGTCTTAATATGTAAGTTATCTTCCCTGACTTTTCCTGATTATTGACAGTGCCAAGAAAAATGAAGATAATAAGTTTTTCCCAAAGCTAATGAGATCTCCTGTGTTATGTTTGAAACAAAAAGGTCCATTGTCACTTGAAGTGACCTAGGAAGTCCAAATCTAGGAATAATTGTCCTTAATAAGGCTTCAATTACTTTGGGGGCATTTTCAGTTCAGGTAGGATATGCTTCTATCCACCCAGAAAATGTGTCAGCAAAAACTAGAAGATATTTATATGCTGGGTAAAGTCCAGTTGACAATATTTCTCACAGAATGTTTCCTATCATTGTGTTGGGTTAAGTTAAGGTGATTCCTTATTCCACCCCCCTCCTTTGATAATTATGGAGGCAAAGATGAGAATATATGTTGACCTCTGAAATAGGTAGCCTCCAGATGTTTTCCTCTAATGGCACAGATAACCAAAGAGATTAGCACCCTTCAAATGACAAGAGTCAGGGATCTTTAATAATTTTATATTGATCAGCCTGGGGTAATACAACTTTATGACCTCTTTTTCTAGTCCACCAACAATTTTCTGTCAATTTATATCCCTGATGGTTTGCCCAATTTTTGTTTCTGTATATGATGGGCTTGTGTTTATTTAAGTTTGATATTAGAGAAATTAGAGCCATTTCTGAAATATCTTGAAGCACTTTTCATCTAGCATGGAATCTGTTCATGCATTTCCATGGATTGTGGGGGAATTGCCCTTTTGATGTCCTTTACAGTGCTACCTTGGAAGGTAACCACACTAATTCTAAGAGAGAGGAAATTCAAGGTCTATATTTGGTTGGATAATTTTACTTTGTTGAATCCCTTTTCTTTCTTTCCATACAGTAGCATGGCCATGAAGAACTAAGAAAGCATATTTAGAATATATATAAATATATTTAAAATATTACTACAATATATATGTGCATATACATTATTTACTTATTACTTATCTTTCTCCAGTTGCAAAGCTCAGATGAAGGAATTATTTCAGCCTTCTGTGCTGAGGTACTTGGAAGAAGGGACTTTGTTTCTATGACTTCCTGTGCTTCGTTGTACCACAAAAAGGGGGGGGTCTTAATTCTCAGTGGTAAGAATTTGTTCCCCTGGAGTTGGGATGTGGCCAAAATAATGCACCTTTTGGGGGGGAGATTTGAATATTTTGTAGAGATACTTGATATCCTGGAACTCCCAGAAAGTTAAGTACTTTGACAGTTTTGTTATTGAAATCTGGTTTAGAGAGACTGCATATAAGAAGATGATGTACATTCTGGATCAGAGCTTCAAGTTAAAGCATTAAATATATTAATTCATTTCCCAAATTATTTCCAAAGAAGTTGGGGTTGTCTTTAAATCCCTGGGGCAAAGATAGATCAGCTCCTCCCAAAATGGAAGGGTCCTTTCCAAGTTCTTCTTAGCACTCCTACAGCTGATAAATTAAAGGGACACAATTCCTGGATTCATGTGTCTAGGATTAATCCTGTTCCTCTTGAGAATTTACAGAATCAAAACTCAGATGAAACCAAGGACCAGCCTCAAGACTCTGACAAGGCCTGCGATCGTTACTCCTGCGAGCCTATAAAAGATCTAAGAGTATTATTCAAGAAAAAAAAACAAAAATACTACATCAGGATAAGTTGGTTTATTTCTTTTTGTTTCTCTGCTTATTGTGATAACCACACTATGCCTATCCGGATTAATAGCCATCAACTTATTTGTCTCTTAATTTTTATATCATTTTACCAGGGAGAAACTAATACTTTCTTGGACTGGGCACAATATGCCAAAGATATTTGACATATTAACGGCAGCACAGGGGGGGACCTGTGCAGTTATTAAAACAGAATGTTGTGTTTATATTCCTGACTATTCGAAGAATGTGTCTTCGGCATTACAAGACTTACATTCTCAAATTAATAGTATGTCTGATCCTGACCTAAGTTTCAATGACCTACTAACTTCCTAGTTTTCTGGAACATCTTGGTGGGAGAAAATTTCTTTGCTGTTCCATTTACTTTTGTTGTGGGCTGATATCTTGCATGTGCTTGCCTTCTTTTCCAGGATATCAAAGGGCAATGATTCTACAACCAGCCAGCCCTGACCTTCCTATGTCTCCTATAGGTCAGTTAGGAAGAGACTTCCGGTCCCTGGCTAGGCAGGGACAACAGCCCCTTATAAGCAGGAAGCAGCCATAGAAGTAAGACCTTCAGCCTTCAGCACCCCTTAAGATTAAGGGATTGGAGTCTCGGGGGGGGAAATGATGTAGGATAGAAGAAATAATTAGGCAGGAAGGAGACAAATGGGAAAGAAAAATACAGATATCACTTTAATATAAACACCTGGAACTAAAGCGCGACAGCCTCCATTCCAAGGTTTGAAAGTTCCTTAGACCCTGCCCCCCTCACCTGAGAGCCAGGACAAAGGACACTGGAAATTTACAGCCAAGGGCAGACCCATCTTGAAACCTGAGAAAGAGGAAGGACTCAATTTGGACCACCTACTCAATTTGCACCCACCAATACCTGAAGAAGGAGGAAGTCCAGACCTCTTCTGTGCCCAGCCCTCTTAAAAGCCTATAAAGAAAGAAGTTAACCACGCCTCTCCCTCTTGGGACCTGGGAAGCACATCAGGACAGGAAGATGCCCGCTCACCTGTTTTTCTCCCCTTTCCCTTATTTTCCTAAATAAATTCCTACTTTTTGTTCCTAAATGGCACGTGTTAAAATTCTTTTTATCACGGATGCCAAGGACCCACGTGTGGGACCGAGTTATCCCACAACATTTTGAACTAACTAATCAATATTCTCCATTTGGCTTAATACTGGAAGAATGGGGATATTTCATGGAGACTGAGAGTGAACTAAAAGATTATATATAAATGTGGGAAGCTAGTCTTTGAGAAAACTAGCTCTTTTCTGTTCCTAAAGACCTCTTTTCCTTGCAGCTGTGCTAATTTAGGATTGATCTGCCCTAGGGTGTGTGGGCTCTGCTGCTCTGCATTAACATAGGGTAGTCACAAGATGCTCAGACAATGACATAGGGCGGTTACAGGATGTACAAGGTATATGACAATTTACATAGGTATGTTTTTTGCTTATTTGGAATGTGAAGCATTATAGCTCAAGGACTTTGCTGAGATAAAGGTTCAAGAAAAGAAGCATATGATTCTTGATGCATTGTATAATGATTAACCTTAGAAATGTATATAAGCTGCACTCATAAACTCGGTAGCACAGTATTTACTGTGACCCCTCCTGATATCTTTGTTGTCTGTCTCTTTCTCCCAATCCTCACTTTCCTCCTTCAGGTTTATTCAACATTGCTGGCAGGCTCCGGCATATAAAGAATCTAGAAATGAGAGGCTGAAATTATCAGTAGGCTTCTGGTTTGATAGGCTATTGCCTTTTATGAGTATAAATGTTGGGGGTTTTCTTAAGGAAATAGAAGAAGGTTGAGCATTAATTGCTTTCCTGGAGTCTCAATATCCCAGACTTGTGGATCCCAGACTTGAGATAAAACATCATCAGATATGTTTCCACCATGTGTTGACCTTGTTATTAATGTGTATAAGAAAGGGGAAGGAGTCTTGGTGCTAAAAGAAACATTGTACCTAGAGAAGACAGAACATATCTCCCTAAGAAAGGAGTGGGACCCTGGCTATCTTTCCAAACAGGTTGAAACCAGAGAACTACAGTAACATATGCATATCCATGTTCATAGCAGCACAACTCACAATAGCCAAATTATGGAATTAATCCAAGTATCCATCAACAGATGAATGGATCACAAAACTATGGGAAATACACACAATGGAATTCTACTCAGCAATAAAGAAGAATAAAGTAATGTCATTTGCAAGAAAATGGAAAAACCTGGAGAATATTATGTTAAGTGAGATTAGCTAGTCACAGAAAGTGAAGGGACATGTTTTCATTAATATGCACAAGCAAGGGAGTAACTGGGATACCAGAGGTACTCCAGAGAATGGAGGAGAAACCTCAGTGGAGCCAGGCAAGTGGTCTAAGATTGAGGTTCACAATTGGAAATACTAGCATTGACTGTGCATACATATGTGAAAATCCTAATATCAGTCTCAGTCCTCTGGATAGGAAGTGGGGAGATAGAGAGGTGGAGGGGCACCAAGTGCTGTGTGCATGTATGTCAATATCAACATAATTTACATTATGATGTGAGACAATAATGCATCAATAAAAACACATTAAAACAAAAAAGAGACCTATTGCCCAATGCTAGAACAAGTAATCAGGTTTATTTTCATGCCTGCATTTACCCTTTCCGGTTTCTAATGTCTTCATTTACTTTGTCCCTGTTGTTGAAGTCCCTGAGCATGGTGATGCATATCTATAATATCAGTACTTGGGAGGATGAGATAGGAAGATCACAGAATTGAGTCCAGTGTATGGTAAGTTAGTGAGAATTTGCTTCTAAATAAAAAATAAAATAGGGCTGGTGTATATCTCAGAGGTAGAAGGTCCTTGGGTTCAATCCTCAATTCTACATTCACATACAAAAAGAAAACCTCGAAGGGCAATTTTTAAAGTTGATTAATGGTAGTTTAAAGTTCTGTCACCTGTTTCTGGAGTTTTTTTCTAATATCTGGGGCTGATTGGCTGATAAAGTGAATCCCTAATAATATTTATTCTCCACATGAGTACAGATCAATATTAGTATATATTTCGGAAGGGTTTTATTTAACTGTCCCAGAAACAAAGCAGAATTTCATCCATATTTTGAGTTATTTCTCAGATCTCTTCATAATTAATTGACTTATTCATGCATCTTATAATTCCATGCACCCATGCATTGTATCATAAACATGATCATGTGGTTTTGTTTACTAATATCCTTGCTTTGGGTTTTGGTAAATCTGAGTAGATTTTGGTTGAGGACAGTATCTTCCCCTACAAGTTGTTCATGATCTCAAGCATGAACTTCATCACCATATGCCTTTGCTGCCACCCATATATGAGTCTTTTCTTCATGGGTTCAACAAGTGGAAAAGACTACTTGAAGGTCTATCCATGTTAGATCAAACATGATAGTTAGTGCCTGAAAATCATCTATGAATCTATCAGGATCCTCTGAGAATTAACCTGCTTTTTTTTAATATTGGGTCATCAGTCGTGGAAAAAAGAAAATATTTCCTCAAAATATTCCATTCTGCATCTGCTACTGCTAGAAGTGGATAGATATTGGAAATTTTAGAAACAGGTGAATGATACAATATGTCAATTGTCACACCAGCTGGGATGGGTCTTTCCAATAATGGAGGATAGAGAGGCTGATAAGAGAGTGGTGTGGAGGGGGTAGTTATTGAAAAAGGAGCAGAGAATCTCTACATTTTAGCCCAGAGGTAAGAGGATGTTTCTGTTTTTGCAATTGGAGCAATGGTTACTAGAGGAACTTCTTTGGAAAACGTAAAAGTAAATCCTCCTTTGGAACTGTTTCATTTTTATTTGTTTCCAGGGGAACATGAGCATAAAAAATTTTATAAGATCCCTGTAACTTTGGGCTTTGATATAAGGTCATAAAGGCTTGAACATATGGGACTTCTATATATTTTCCTTTCTGCTTGCAGAAGAAACAAGTTGATATATTGTGTCTAAGATGAGAGTTCCATTTTTAGGTTATATTCCTCCACTTTCTAATTTACACAGAGGCCAAACCATATTACAAAAAGAAATTTTTTTTCTTTAAGTCCTCTGCCTTAGCCGAACATGGTGTTGCACGCTTGTAATCCCAGTATTTGGGAGGCTAAGACACGAGAATTATAGGTTTGCAGCCAGCCTCAGCTACTTAGTGAGACCCTCTGCAACTTAATGAGACCCTGTTTCAAAATAAAGAATAAGAAAGAGGGCTGGGGGTATAGCTCAGAGTTGGAACGCCCATGGGTTCGATACCCAGTATCATAAAAAAAAGTCATCTGCTTTAAACTTTCTCCAATTATTTAACATAAACCCAAGGAAAAAGTTCTCAGGGATAGAAACAGAATTACCTATGATCTCATAATTTGTGTGTATTTCAAGGGATTGTGTTTGTTATTGTGAGAAGAAAGAGTAAAGACAGTATACTAAGTCTCCAGTGTATGTTTTTGGCTCCTTTGTCAAAAATCAATTGACTGTAAGTGTGTGGGTTTGTTTCTGAGTCTTCTATTCTGCTCCATTGGTCTATGTGTCTGTTTATGTGCCAATACCATGCTGATTTTATTACTGTGGCTACGTAGTATAGTTTAAAGTCAGGTATTGTGATACTTCCTGCATGGTTCTTGTTGCTAAGAACTACTTTGTCTATTCTGGGCTTTTTGTTGTTCCAAATGAATTTAAGGACTGATTTCTCTATGTCTGTGAGGAGTGACCTTGGTAATTTCAGGGGTATTGCATTGGATCTGTAGATCTCTTTTGGGATAATGGCCATTTTGATGATATTTATTCTACCTATCCAAGAGCATGGAAGATCTTTCCATCTTCTAAGGTCTTCATCAATTTCTTTTTTCAACTTTTTATAGTTTTTCTTATAGAGGTCTTTTACCTCCTTGGTTAGATTTATTGCTAAGTATTTTATTTTTGGGGTGCTATTGTGAGTGGAATTGTTTTCTGGATTTCTTTTTCAGTGGATATATGGTTGGCATACAGGAAAGCTTCTGATATTTTAGGATTGACATTTTGCTGAATTTGTTGATCAGTTCTATAAGTTTTTTTGGTTGACTTTGTTGGGTCTTCTAAGTACAGTATCATGTCATCTGCAAAGATGGATAGTTTTAGTTCTTCTTTCCCTATTTTTACCCCCTTTGATTTCCTTCTCTTGCCTTATTGCTCTGACTAGAGTATCAAGCACTATAGTGAACAGAAGAGGTGATAATGGACATCCTTGTCTTGTTCCTGTTTTTAGTGGGAACTCTTGCAATTTTTCCCCATTTAACATGATGTTGGCTGTGGGCCTATTATATATTGCCTTTATGATGTTGAGATATGTTCATTCTATTCTGATTCTCTGCAGTGCTTTTAGCATGAATGGGTGTTGGATTATATCAAATGCTTTTTCATCATCAATAGAAATGATCATATGATTTTTGTCTTTGATCCTGTTTATGTGGTGAATTACATGGATTGTTTATCATATGTTGAACCAGCCTTGCATACCTGGGATGAACCCGACTTGGTCATGGTGTATAATTTTCTTGATGTGGTTTATATGGGGGTTTTTTTGTGTGTGGTACTGGGGATTGAACTCACGGGCATTCTACATCCGAGCTATACCCCAAGCCCTATTTTTATTCTTTATTTTGAAACAGGGTCTCACTAGGTTGCAGAGTGCCTCACTAGGTAGCTGAGGCTGGCTGCGAACCCTGATCCTCTGGTCTCAGACTCCCAAATGCTGGGATTACAAGCATGCACCACTACACCCAGCTTGTTTAGCAGTTTTGCATCTAAGTTCATCAACGATATAGGCCTATAGATTTCTTTTCCTGAGCTATCTTTATTTGGCTTTGGTATTAATGTGATGTTGGCTTCATAGAATGCGTTTAGGAGGGTCCCGTTTCTTTCTATTTCATGGAATAGTTTGAGGAGTACTGGGATTAGCTCTTCTGTAAATGTTTTATAAAATTCACTTGGAAAACCATTTGGCCCTGGGCTTTTGTTTGAGAGCAAATTCTTTATTATCGTTTCTATATCTTTGATTGCTTTTGGTCAGTTTACGTTTTCTATATCTCTTTGACTCAATCTAGAAAGGTTATATGTGTCTAGAAATTTGTCAATTTCTTCTAGATTTCCATTTTGTTGGAGTATAGTTTTTCAAAGTAGTTTCTGATGATCCTCTGGATTTCCATACTGTCAGTGGTAATATCACCTTTTTCATCTCTTATTTTGGTGATTTGGGTTCATTCTCTCTTTATTTTGGTTAGGTTGGCTAATGGTTTATCTATCTTATTTATTTTTTCAAGAAAACAGCTTTCAGTTTTATTGATTTTCTGTATTGTTTCTTTCTTCTCTACTGCATTATTTTCTGCTCTGATTTTCAAAATTTCCTGTCTCCTACTGTCTTTGGGGTTAGACAGTTCTTGTTTTTCAGGGGCTTTGAGCTGTGTCATTAGGTTATTTATTTGGTGATTTTCTGTTCTTCTTATGTGGGCACTCAGTGCTATAAATTTTCCTCTTAATACTGCCTTCAAGATGTCCCAGATGTTTTGATATGTTGTGTCTCTGTTTTTGTTGGTTTCTAGGAATTTTTTAATTTCTGCCATTACGTCTTCTATGATCCATTGCTCATTCAGCAGTGTGATGTTCAGTCTCCACGTGTTTACATGGTTACTCTAGGTCTTCTTAGAGTTGATTTCTAGTTTCATTCCATTGTGGTCTGAAAAGACACAGAGAATTATGTTACATTTTTTTAAATTTGCCAGTGCTCGTTTTGTGGCCCAGAATGTGGTCCATTTTGGAGAAGGTTCCAAGGGCAACTGAGAAAACTGTAAATTCAGCTGTAGTTGAGTGAAATATTCTGTGTGTCTAACAGGTTCATTTGGTTTATGGTATTCTTTAGGTCTGAGGCATCTTTACTGACCTTTTGTCTAGAATATTGGTCTACTGATGTGAGAGGAGTATTGAAGTCTCCCAGTATTATTGTATTGGAATCTATGTGTGACTTTATATCATGAAAAGTTTGTTTTATGAAAGTGGCTGCACCTACGTTTGGGGCATAGATGTTGACAATTGTTATTTCCTCTTGCAGAATTGTTCCTTTTACTAGTAAAAAATGACCTGCTTTGTCTCTTCTGATAAGCTTAGGCTTGAAGTCTAATTTATCTCATATCATAGTTGCTACTCCTGCTTGTCTTCAAGTTCCATTGGTATGGATTACCTTACTCCAGCCCTTCGCCTTTAGTTTGTGGGATTCTTTGCTTGTAAGGTGTGTTTCTTGCAGGCAGGATATAGATGGATTCTGGGTTTTAATCCACTTTGCCATCTTTTGTATTTTTATTGGGGAGTTAAGGCCATTTATATTCAGTGTGATTATTGAGAGATGATTTTTAATTCCTAACATTTTGAGTTTTGACTTCTGTCTGAGGTAGTGTTTGTTCTTCTTTGTTTAGTTGTTTGCTTCCTGGAGATTATTGTTTCTCTGGTTCTGACGTTTACTTGTTAGTTCTTTGTAGTTAATCTCTTTGAGTATTTTCTCTAGTGCTGGTTTGGAAGACATAAATTCTTTCAGTTTCTGTTTGTCATGGAAGGTTTTTATTTCCCTGTCAATTTTGAGAGATAGTTTTGCTGGGTAGGATAATCTTGGCTGCAAGTTATTTCTTGCAGAGTTTGGAATATGTTGCTCCAGCCACTCCTGGTTTTCATGACTTGATTTGGGAGGTCTGGAGTGATTCTAATTGGTTTGCTTCTAAATGTCATTGGCCTTTTACTTTTGTTGCCTTTACAATTCTCTCCTTGGCCTCTGCATTATTCAATTTGATTATTATGTGGCACGGTGAACCTCTTTTTTGGTCTTGTCTAGAGGGGGTTCTATATCTATCCTATACCTGTGTGTCAACTACCCTTCCTGTGTTTGGAAAATTCTCTGATATTACTCCTTTGAAATGATAGTTTATTCCATTAGCTTCAACTTGTAATCCCTCTTCTAAGCCTATTATTCTTAGATTAGCTCTTTTAAAATTGGCCCACAGCCCACATCTCGTTGATGTCCAATTCATACTGTTGATTTTTTTTTCTAAATTATGTATTATGGATTCATTTTTGGAATGGTCATCTTCTAAGAATTGTATTCTATCTTCCATGTGATCTAATCTACTGTTTATAGTTTGTATTGAAGCCTTCACTTCAATTATTTAATCTTTCACTTCCTTCAAGGCTTCTCTTTGACTCTTGTTCAGGGTGTCAGATTCTTTGTTTATTTGTCCCTTTATTTCTTTCCAGCTATCTCTGCATTCTTTCTGGAAATCTTGTGTCATTTCTACTATTAAAGATCTAAATTGTTCTTCTGGTAATCTCTGCCATTCTGTGTTGGTGAGTTCTGCTATTGTGGGATTGTGGTGGCTCATTGTTTCTTTGCTATTTTTCCTGCCCATGCATTCCCTCTTCTTAAGTTTATGTCTTTGCTGTTCTTGCAAGCTTTCTCTCACTTTATTGATTTCTTATTTTCTTTCTGTGAATAGTATCTTGTACTGAGTTGCAATTACTCTAGGGCTTCTTCTGCTCCCTTGTAATGGTGCTGTTCGTGGGTTTCAGGTGTTGACTTCTAGGATCTGTTTGTTGCTTCTGTTATTGGGATTCGTCTCAGAGGTGAGAGTAGGACAGTTTGTGGCCTCTGCATTTTTGGCACTTGATGTGGGATGTGCTGAGCTATTCCTTCTATCAGCAGAGGTGAGTTTATCCTTAGTGTTTGGAATCCTTTCTGGTGGTTCACCTCTCTGGTCCAATCTCTGCAGTAGGGATTGACAGGTGTCTGCTGGTATATACAAGAACAGGTTGTTCTCACTAGTGAATATTGGGTGAGAGAGGTGAAGCTGCAGTGATGAATTCAAGAATAGGGTAAAGTAGAAGGTGGAGCAAGAGTTTGAGTGTGTTAAGGCGATATATGGTAAAGATTAGAGATAGTGGATATGTTGGTGGATTCTGATAGTCAATGTAGAGTATTTAGGTGTAGTGGTATGAAATGGTCTTGATATGAAACAGTGAAAAAAGAAAAAAGGAAAGAGTAATGGACGGATCCAAGATGGCGACTGAATGAAACAGCTTTCCACAGACGCTGTGACTTCGAACAAAATTTACCATATAAGGAGCATCTTAACAGAAGAAAAATAAAACAAAAAAAGTGAAATTTGAACTACACCTAAAGAAGATCAAAAAAGCGGACCCAGGAGGGCAAGGGGACTTGCTAAAGCCACGCGCCCAGGGCTACGGCCCCACGCACTGCGCAGTGGTGGTCAGGCGCTGCGCGGATTAGGCTGTGGAAGGAGCAGCGGGGATGAGCCAGACTCTGTGAGCAGCTAACTACACGGGGACACGGCTAACAGCCCAGGCGTGGCATTGGCCCCAGAGTTCCACGAACTACCCAGGTGGGGATCGCCGCAACGGTGACCAGAAACCCCCGTGGAACAGTCGGCAGAAGCTCCCGCGGACCAGTGTCTACGTACCACCCCAAAGACGGAGCAGTGAGCAACGGTGCAAAGGAGGAAAGAGCACAGGCGGGAATCCAGCTTCTTGACAGAAGGAAGAGAAGGAATACTGGAAACTCGAACACAAACTCGGAGAGGGGAGCCTGCGCGCGCTGGGAACGGCAGCTGCCATCTTTGCCGCCAGCTTCTCCCACCAACTTCCTGCTAGCTATGCAGACCATCATTGCCCGATTGCGCCTCGAGCCATCAGAACGGGAACAGGCCGAGTTGCAGGGAGCCGTAAGTCGGGCTAGCGCACCTCGGGTGCAGGGTGCGGGATTCACAAAACAAAGGATAGACTCAGCCATCTGCCCTGCTAGAGCCTAGACAGGGCCAGAACGGTGGAGGAACCCAGTGCCCACAGGGTATCTGGAAAGGCCTGGCTCTTAGACTGCTAAAGCAAAAAGCAGAGACAGAGACGCAGCCAGACCCAGTGGAGAGTCCAGAGACATAAACTGGCAGTGGGCAATTCTCTGCCTGCACTGACAGAGCAAATTAAAATAAATAAATAAATAAATAAATAAATAAATAAATAAAAGACGCCAAAGACACACGTGAAAATTTAAGCTCGGTACTTACGAACTAGCAGAGCGTTGGTTTTAGTGTCTGTTTGCTATTTGTAGATTTTGGGTTTTTTGTTTTGGGGGGTTTTTTGTGGGTTTTGGTATTGGTTTTGTTTTGTTTTGATTTTTTCATTCTCTTTTGGTGTTAAGTTTTAAATTTGAACTGTCTAAATTTTGTTATTGCTTTGATTTGTTTATGTTGGTTTGGATGAATACTTGCTTTGTTATCTCTTGCTTAGGTCATTGAACCCCCTCCTTATCCCTTTTACAAGCCCCCCCACTCCTCTCTGCTACACTTTACCTCCTCTCTTTTCTTTTCCTCTTTTTCCTGTCACATATCAATAGCTACCATCTCTAATCTTTACCCCCTTCTTTACCCTATCCCTGCATCTTTTACGGTGACCTCTCACCCAAACTCTATCTCTGAACACACCCTGTCACCCCTAAACCCCAACTACAGAGATTGGACAA
>PVLC010017859.1:9624-33144 GCA_004027655.1 Graphiurus murinus
GGGGGGGGGGGGGGGGGCGAACTGAATTCACTCCTCATTAAGAGGAGGCTCTGGTAGTGAGTCATTCTAGCATCCAATAGCCATCTCTCAGGTGGCTGGCGGATGATGCTTACAAAGCATGTGGTGCCACTAGAGTTAATTTTTGACCCAAAGTTAGTTTGTCAGCGTTTTTGACCAAGATGGCTATTGATGCGATGGATTTTAAGCAGGCCGGCCATCCGCAAGCAACTGGGTCCAGTTTCTTTGACAGATATGCCAATGGTCTCTTCCAGGGCCCCAGAGTTTGAGTTAGGACCCCGCGGGCTATTCCCTTCCTCTCGTCAAGGAAGAGAGTGAAGGGCTCAGTTACATCAGGTAAAGCTAGGGCAGGGGCTGATAGCAAAGCCTCTTTAATATTTTCAAATGCCTGTTTCTGTTCTTCACCCCAAGTAAATGAGGAGGATTCCGTGGTCAGAGGGTAAAGAGGGGCAGCTAGAGAGGCAAATCCAGGTATCCACAACCGGCAAAACCCAGCTGTACCCAGGAACTCTCTTATTTATCTTGGTGACCGAGGAACAGGAATCTGAGTAACAGTACGTTTTCTAGATTCCGTTAGCCATCTTTTTCCCTCTTTTAATGCTACCCCAGATAGGTTGCTTGCCGTTGACAGATTGGAGCCTTCTTGGCCGAGGTGCAATAGCCCAGGGCAGCCAGTTCCTTCAGAAGTTCCTCGGTCCCCCGACGACATTCGTCCGCCGTTGGTCCTGCTAGGAGGAGATCATCAACATATTGGAGTAAGGTTACCTGCAGATGAGAGGCCCAGAAAGGAGCCAAGTCCTGATGCAGTGCTTCATCGAAGAGAGTTGGGGAATTATTGAAGCCCTGGGGCAGCCTGGACCAGGTCAGCTGTCCTGTTGCCCCGGTACCAGGGTCTTTCCATTCAAAAGCAAAAATACTCTGACTGGAGGGATGAAGTCGTAAAGAGAAAAATACGTCCTTCAAATCTAAAACAGTATAGTATATGTGGTCCGGAGGTAGGGAACTCAGCAAGTTGTAAGGGTTAGGAACAGTGGGGTGAATGTCCTGAACCCTTTTGTTCACCTCTTGCAAGTCCTGCACTGGGCGGTAGTCTCTTGTGCCTGACTTACGTACTGGTAATAGAGGAGTATTCCAAGGAGACTTACATTGTACCAAAATGCCCAGTTCTAATAGGCGCTGTATGTGCGGTCGAATGCCCTCTTGGGCCTCTTTACTCATAGGATATTGCCGGACTGCAATAGGTTCAGCTGATGCCTTTAGCTCTATGACCACAGGAGGGCATTGCTCGGCTAGTCCCATCCCAGTTGTTTCAGCCCAGGCCTCTGGAATCCTTTTAACCCAGTCCTCTATGTTCATAGCCTCTGTAATGGGTTCAAAGAGTCAGTGTTCATCCTCTAGTTTCATAGTGAGGGCAGTAATTAATTGGCCTTGCTGAGTATCCTGGGGCCTTCTGGGGTAAACATAATTTGGGCTCCAAGTTTGGTTAAAAGGTCTCTCCCTAATAAGAGGGCATTCAGAAATCACCAGAAATGAGTGGGTTACTTGCCCCATTCCTAGGTCAACAGATCTTTGGGTAGTCCATGAGTATTGCTGCTGGCCTGTAGCTCCCATCACCCAGGACTTTTTGCTTGAGAGGGGTCCGGATGGGCTCAACAAAACAGAATGGTGGGCTCCTGTGTCTACCAAGAATTCAATTGGTTTCCCCTCCACATTGAGAGTTACCCTGGGCTCAGGGAGGGGGCCTGAGCCTTGACTCCCCTATTCATCTCCAGTCAGATTCAGAATCTTCGTCTGGGCTTGTTTCTTGGGACACTCACAGGTCCAATGCCCCTTTTCCTTGCAGAAGGCACATTGGTCCTTTCCAAGTTTCTGTTTCTGCCTTCCTGTCCCTTGTTTGCACAGGTTACCCTCTCTGCCTTTCCTGTTTGGTTCTTTTTTTATCCATAACTGCAGCCAAGATCCATGTAAGGTCTTTATTTCACCTGCGCTCTCTCTGCTTTTCAATTTCCTCTTGCTCTCTCAGCCGCTGCTCCTTTTCTTCCTCTGTCTCCCTACGATGGTATATCTTTTCTGCCTCTTTAACGAGGTCTTACAGGGACAGATCCTGCAATCCTTTCAGTCTCTGTAATTTTTTCTTTATGTCTGGGGAAGCCTGCCCTATAAAAGCCATGGCCACTGAGGCCCTTTGTCCCTCAGAGGTTGGATCAAAGGATGTATACCTTCTAAAAGCCTCCATAATTCTTTCAAGGAAAACAGATGGGGCCTCATTAGGTCCCTGCTGAACTTCTCTTACCTTAGCCAAATTGGCGGGGTGCTGAACAGCCCCATGGAGACTGTGAAGCTACTAGAGGATGGCATAGATCCAACATTCCAACATATAGGCACTTGTAGTAACTTCCTCATTAAGACCTCCAGAGTTCAGGAAATTCACATGTGTTGATAAATTAGATGGAATTAAACTAAAAAGTCTTTGCATATCAAAGTAAACCATCAAGAAAGCCTACAGAATGGGAGATCTTTGACAGTTATCCCTTTGATAGAGGATTAATATCTAGAATATATAAAGAACTTAAAAGGCTTTACACTAAAAAACAATCAAGAAATGAGCAACTGAATTGAATAAACACTTCACAAAAGAGTAAATTCAAATGGCCAATAAATAGATTAAGAAATGTTCACCAACCTTAGCAATCAGAAAGAAGCAAATAAAAACTACACTGAGATTTCATCTAACCCCAGTCAGAATGGCAATCATCAAAAAGTCAAGTAACAATAAATGTTGGATGTGGGGAAATAGGAACTCTTGTACACTGTTGGCAGGATTATAAATACATTTAACCTTTGTGGAGATCAGTGTGGAGATCCCTCAGAAAACTGAGAATGTATCTACCATATGATCCAGCTATATCACTTCTAAGTATTTTCCCAAAGGCATTGAAACCAGAGACCTACAGTCTCTATATCCATGTTCATAGCAGCACAGTTCACAATAGCCAAATTATGGGACCAACCTAGGTGTCTATCAGATGAATGGATTAAAAATTATGGAATTTTGCTCAGCAATAAAGAAGAACAAAATTAAGTCATTTGCAATGGAATGGAAAAATCTGAAGAATATTATGTTCAGTGAGGTTAGCTAGTCATAGAAAGTGAAGAGTTATATATTTTCTCTAAAAGGAAGCTAGGGAGCAATGGGAATACCAGAGGGACTCCAGTCAATTGAAAAGCAACCTCAGTGGAGCCAGACAGGTGGTCTAAGGAAAGATGAGGGGAAGAGTGAGGTTCATTGAAACAATTACTGCCATTGGCTATGTGTACATATGTGAAATTACCAATGTCAATCATTATTGTGTATGGGGAAGGGGGGACATGGGAAGGGGGACCGCAAGTGTTGTGTGCATGTATTTCAATGTCAACATAATTTACATTATGATGTAAGACTATAATGCACCAATAAAAGTGAATAAAAATAAAAACACTAAAACTGTATTTACCATATTACTAAAAAAAGAAAATCTTACAACAAATGAAATATTTGTGGGCACCATTGACAGTGGTACATTAGTGACAGGGTGTCCAAAATTTTCATGGATATTGGATGAGAGAGGCACCAAAACCAGTGTTAGTACTGAAAAAAATTAATTACAATGCTCCAAATTAGAAGACTACACTCAGAATTTTATTCAAAATATAGAGAAAATTTAGGCAATATCTATATTTTGCTTTAGAAGCCAAATGCACTCACAAAAAATAGACAATGCTTCAGACATTGTAGAATGTTTGTTGTAACTGGCCCAATGCTAAAGGATACAAACTATTAATTATTTTTAGTTGCATGTTGTTTCATCTTTTTCTCTTTCTTTATTTAAAATTAAACATTGATGCTAAGAAAAGTTACATGTTTACTAGCATTGATTTGTTTATATATTCTAATTACTCTTATATTCTAGGTACTTTTCTCATTCTATTTTGAATATTTCTTTCAGCTCAAGGTATTTGACAATGTTCCATATAATTTGTTTTGTTGTTAGAAACATGCACATGATGAAATTTAATTTTATTAATATTTCTCCAGAAAACAGAGCATGAGAATAAAACCTAAGCTTTGTTTTACTAGTTTCATAAGTATCCTGTTACAATATAATCTTTATCACAGGTTCATTGTAATCATTTGCTTTGTCATTTTAAGTTGTATAGGATGCACACAATAGCTCTTTAACTTCAAGAATCTTTAAATTGCTCTACCATTAATTATTTGTGAAATGTAGAATAAATTAATTTTTAAAGTATATTTCTCCTGTACCTTATTGTATTATTATGAAAAGAAAGTGAATTGTGTCCAGCAATTATCAGAATTAAAAAAAATAGTTGCTATTGTATTTTTAAGATTATCATTAAAATAAACTCATTTCTTCTGTATATGGTTAAAACTTTCTTTTCATGTTATTAAATCCTAGAAGTGATATAATAAAATGCTTCTCTGCTCTGATTGTCCACTACTACTTCTCATGCTGGTATCATACTGATAACATACCATTTCTCTCAGCTATAAGTATTTAGAGTTTGCAAGTATATGTACAAATCTACACACCAGTGCCTATATATGCAAACATTTAAAAATATAAATGTGTTAAATTTTTGTTTTAACTTCTTCCATACTAATATGAAAAAAAAGTAATTCTCGTTTCCACTCTTTTGGTGTGTGCTATGGTCTAACTGTATCCTCTTGTAAATCTTACTGTGAAAACTCAATCACTGGTTTGATGGATAGTCTATGAGGAATTCAAGAAGTGATTAGATCATACAGATAGAGAAGTAGTGAATGGGATTAATGCCCTTATAAAAGAGGTTCCAGAAAGTTCCCTTGTTCCTTCCACTATGTGAAATGACATATAGAAATTGCAGTATATACACCAAAGTGTGATACTTAACCAGACACTAAATCTGTAAGAGTTTTGATCTTTGACACATGCTTGTAATTCCATTATTTGGGATGCTGATACAGGATGATTGCAGGTTTGAAACCAGCCTTGGCAACTTAGTGAAGCTCTCAGGAACCTATTGAGATGAGAAACATAATTTGGTTGAGGTGTAGCTCTGAGGTAGACTGCCTCTGTATTCAATTCCCAGAACCACACACAAAAAAGTTTTGATCTTAAACTTCCAGACCCAGAAGAATGACACACGAATTTCCATTGTTTACAAGCTTCATAATTTTTGTTGTTTTTTTTAGGACAGTCTAGACTCAGTTAGATTATTCAAACAACCACATTATTTAACAATGTAAATAGCTGAACAAATATTTTTGAAATTATATAGTATTTAACAGGGAGTAAGAATTTACCAAGCCAAAATTGAACTAAAATTTAAGTGCAAATAAGTAAACACACTTGGACACTACCTTTATCAAAGTATATTTACCAATCTGGGAAAAACATTAATTTCATTTTGAGAGTCATATGAGATGAAAGAAAAAAAATAAAGATTCAGTACCTAAATAACTTGTTTATTTTTAATAGAATGTCCTTTCCCCAAAGACAGAAACAAACAAATCCTTGGAAGTCTTTTAAAAAGAACATATTATACATAGAGACATATAAATATTAGTAAAGTTACAGACTATATGGTTGTAAAACATTAGTTTATAAAGAAGAAAAGTAAAGATACCAGTTAGTTCTCAGTTTGAAGTTTTAATGATGTATGCCACAAAAGAATAGAAACAATATTATTGTCAGAAAATAATGGAGGAGGAAATGCAATGATTAAACATAATTGATCTAAAAGAAAACATAAAATAAAAAATTGAGCAGTATATATGAGAGTAGATTAAAAATTCTAAAATATCATTATTTATATTCACATAAATGTATTGAAATATTGAAGTTAAAAAGAAAATGAGAAAATTGTAAAAATCTAACAGACTTCTAACACTCAATTAATTTATATCAAGGACTTGGAAGTCATCACTATGGTTTAGAAAAACTGAAAATACAAAGTTGAACAACTTAAATATCAGTTGCTTTTCTAGGATTCATAAAAAAACAAACAAACAAACAAACAAAAAAACCAAAACTTAATTCTAAGGACTAGCTGTAAACGCAGTTCTAAAAAGAGGTAAATTTTATATTCTTAACCAACACCAGCTTATTTGGAGCAAAAGTGCAGAAGCCATAAATTGCTAAAAGCATGTAAAGTATAATCATGGAGGCTGAGAGTGAACTAAATGAAGGGGAATCGCTCCTGGGAATCATGATCCTCAGGAACTCTCACATTTTTATGGTCTCATGTCAGTAACCCCACAAGGTTCTGAAAGTAAAAAACTGAAAAAAGTACCTACTTGTTTATAGCAGGAGGAGGAGAAAATAAATATACAAATGATACAGAGCACATTTCCAGACTGTAATGGAATGTAAAGAAATAAATAACAAGAAAATATTCAAATAATTGAAGATTAAACAATATTCTTTGATATAAGAGCTGTGTTTAAAGAACCTGAAGAGACCGAAGTATTTAAAATTGAAAACACTATTTAATCTATATTTATGGAATAGAATGAAAACAGCACTTAGAGGGAAGTATAAAACATTACATGTATGTTTTAGAAAAGAGGTTCAAAATCAATATTCTATGTTTTAAACAATAGAGAAAATCATCATAACCAGAAGTTAATCCTTGATAAGAAAATTTAATTGATAAATATCTATCCAAATTACCTAATAATATAAGTAAAATAAACACAATATTATATCAGAAATTAAAGAGTAATCACTACTACCAATCTTACAAACACTAAAAAGGTCTCATATATATATATATATATATATATATATATATATATATATATATATTATGAACAACTTTATATTCAGAAATTTGATGACTTAGAAGAGCTAAAAATGTTCTGAAGAACACAAACTCATATAGCTTACTCATGGGTAAACAGGCAATTTGAGGAAGACTGTATCTATTAAAAACAATGAATGAACAATTAAAAATCTTCACAAAAAGAAAATAATTTTTGAATTGTTCTACTAAACATTTAAGGAAGAATTAGCAATAATCTTCTTTCTCCAGTCAAAAATTAAAAAAGAGAGAAAACTCCTAATTCTTTTTATATTAAAAACAAACATTTTACATAAAATAAAATTATATCACTACCTTTTGATTAAATTTGGTAAAAATCAAAGAAAGTATAAATCAAATTCAATAATATATAAAAATTAACATAGTCCAGTTAAATTTATTCTGCATATATAATACTGATTCAGTATTTGAAAAATCAAAGGCTAACCATGCATCAAATAGTCCTATGTATAAAAGGAGAAAATATTGAGTCAAGTAGTAAACCAAGTTCTCAGTTGAATATGTGAACAGAAGAGTATATGAAGAATGCATGGAGAAGGGATATGACTATGAGAAATTTTAGTGTGGTCTCAAAAATATGAACAAGCTTATTAGAATTAGTTATGTGTTCATTTATACAGTTTTATTGCATTTATTTTATCTTTTTCCTTCATTGTTTAGTATATAAAACTGGTAAAATGATAAGTGGAGCAGGGTGTGGTGGCACAGGCTTGTAATCCCAGCATTTGGGAAGCTGAGACCAGAGGATCCGGGTTTGTCGCCAGACCCAGCTACCTAGTGAGGCCCTCCACAACTTAGTGAGATCCTATTTCAAAATAAAGAATAAAAAATAGGGCTGGGGGTATAGCTCAGGGGTAGAATGCCCCTGAGTTCAATCCCCAGTACCACAAATGAAAAAAAAAAAATAAGTGGGAGAATGTTTATATAGATTTCCAAAGTACAAGTTGAAGATCAATTTTATGCAAAACACTCAAAGGTTAATATGTCCTTCATAAGTTATCTGGGCTATAAAAGCCTAGCAAATAAAACACTTGAACAGCAGAACACTTAAATTATAATGCAGGAAAGTAGATGGACTTAGAGAACATTATGTTAAGTGAAATTAGCCAATCACGGAAAGAGAAGGGTCATATGTTTTCTGTTATATGTGGAAGTTAGAAAGCAATTTGATAGTGAGTTTAGATAACGAAACAAACAAACAAACAAAAACCATGAGGAGAGGAAGGTGGTTTGGGGTTGGTGGGGGAGAGGGAGAATTAATGAAGAAAACACAAACAATCTCAATATCATGAAGGGAAGGGGAGGAAAAGGGAGAGAAGTGGGGGAAAACTCACCAACAACTGTGTGCATGTATTCTACCATCACTATTTACTGCATTAAGATGTGAGACTATATGACTACAATGTTCCAATAGAAGTATAAAAAATAATAATGCTTTAACTTTAGCACATGCTTATGAGTATTTGATTTTGATTTGTATCTCTAGATCAGATTAATGACAAATGATATTTATGTCACACAAGCAAAACTTCTAAAGAAAATATTAAAATATATAATTAATTTTTATAAAATTAATTCTACTACATACTATTATTAATGTATTTGAATGCATAACAAGATACATTGCTTTAAGGAAATGAAGCAATATTGCACAAATTTACATAAATAAATAATTTTATCACAGAGGTGTTAGTGCAATGAAGATGCACATGAGTTTATTAGGCTGAAAATTGGTGCAATGATAACACACAATAATTTATACTACATAATATAATTATGACATTTTGTGCTTTTATTATTATTGTACAGGAATGGTGAGAAAGCGAGTAAGACATGTAGAAAAGGGAGGAAAATGAAGAAGGCATGTACATGAGTCACACAGTTGCTCATATGTTGGAGTTCCATATAATTTAAAATGCACTTAAGTGAAGAATGGTCTAGATAGCCTATTTATTAAAATAGTTGTGGGTCTTGAAACTTACCCTTTTGCAAGTCTCAGAATGAACTGCAAATGTGGTATCCCAGGAAACGAATCGCCTTAGGATTCAATTGAACACTAACATCAAACATAATTGTGTCCTTTCATCTCTAACTTGAGAAAGTGGTCAAATTTTCTCTGTATGTGCCATTGGCAAAGTTGACCTGTCTTTATATATCTTTAATAGGAAAGTGACTTTGCACAAAATAGTACCCTCCAAATTTGTAAGCACCTAAAAGAAAATATTCAATTTGCAATTAAATGAACTCCACATAACTATTGCCAATTTTTATGCTAGGAACTTTTCTTTTTTATGTAAGTGATTATTTTTTTAAATTTCATATTTTATCCTCCAAAACATGTTCTTCTTCTAGCTATTAGGGAGAAAGAGACTTTGCATTTTATTTTATTTATTTTTTAGAGCTCTGAATATTAGCATGAGAAAAATAAAGGTGGCTTGCTATAAGAGGGGGGGGCTAAAATAATCAAAGAAACAGAATAGTTTATTATTGAAAAGTTTTTGTTTCCTGTTATTTGATATAAAATTCCTCAACAGTGTTAAATTTTCAGTAAAACAGGCCATTGTGCTAGAATTAGGTGAGTGAAGATTTTTGGACTTATGGAATAGCAATAAGGATCATGTTATTATTTAAGCTAAGTAGAAAAAAAAATCCCAGAACACAAAATGGTCTAGGGAGAAAGGAGAAGTAAAGAGTTATTATTTAATGAGTAAAGGAAGATGATAAAAAAGAAGTTTCAAAACATATTATGGTTTACATAATATTGCAAATATATATATATTTTTTTAATTTTTATTTTTATTCATACATTGTCAGCATACATATTTGTTACATACAAATTGATAGCGATATATGTGCTCACAGTTCTCATTTGACCCCTTCCCCAAATTCCCACCCTGCTCCCTCACCCTCCCTCCCTCTCAAGTTCAGTTTAGTGAGTGACCTTGATATACATTAGTGTGCCCCCCCCCCCCGGCCAACCCCTTCGGTTAAATCAACTTCTTTGCTTTCCAGGGTCTCTCCTTTTTCATCTAGAGACTCTCTTATGCCCCATCTTCTCCCTAGCATCCGCATATTAGGGAGAACATATGCTTCTTTACTCTTTGTGACTGACTAATCTCACTTAACATAATGTTTTCCAGTTGCCTCCATTTCCCTGCAAGTAACATGATTTTGTTCTTCTTTATAGCTGAGTAAAATTCCATTGTGTACATATCCCATAGTTTTGTAATCCATTCATCTGTCGATGGACATCTTGGCTGCTTCCATAGTTTGGCTATTGTAAATTGTGCAGCTATAAACATAGATACACTACGTCAGTCTGATAGTTTGGTTTCCTATTAAAATTTTTAAATATTTTAAATGGTGCATTCTATCATATGTATATTTAATACAATTTAAAATAATCTAGATCAACCAACTTATATATAGGAAATACAAGGAACAGAAAAAAAACATACTAAATGATATTTTAGAATGCAAAGAGCAAAGTCAAGATCATGGATGCAGGAACAAGTGACATATTTTCTTCAACTAAAGGTGGCAAAAAGGAAACAAACAAACAACAACAAAAAAGAAATGGAGAGAAAAACCTATGGATAGATGAAAGACCTCATAACTGGACTCCATGTAAAAACCTTGTTTGAATGTTAATTCAAACACATAGCAAATAAAGAACATATTTTAAGCTAATTCAGAAAAAGTGAAGATTGATTTTGATAATATTCAGTAATTATTATGCTTTTCAAGTGTGATCATGATATTGGGGTTGTGTCTTCTGCAAAATTTGTGATCTTTTAGAGGGATACATTGAAATATTTTCAGATGAATCAATGTGACATGCAAAATGTGTTTCAAAATAATCTAAGGACAAGTAAGTTGAGTAAAGATGACACATCACTGATCATTCCCTGATAATTGCTAAAAGTGTGTGGGGACATATTATGCACATTTTCACCCATATGCATTTACAAATTTCCATACCAATAATAAAAAGACAAAAAGCAGAAGTAATCAGAATAAGATTGTGCTGTTACTGATATTAAGTAGGCAGAAATTTGGGTTAGAAAAATAGGTTTGTAAGCAATAGGGTAGGTGTCTGAGAACACAATAAATCATGGTGATTGCATATCAATAATTGATCACACAAAAAATATAGAGTGAGCCTAAACAAAATTGAATATATCCTGCTTCTAATTTATAATGTTTGTAGTTTTGTGAGATTTTGCTATTATTTCTAGCTTGTGCTTGTGTGTGTGTGTGTGTGTGTGTGTGTGTGTGTGTGTGTGCATGTGATTGTGAAAAAAAAACATTTACCAATTTTTATGTGATGATTAAATTTCAGTCTTCCTGAAGTGGAATTGTATGATCATCATATGGGAAGCATTTGTGCAGTTCTTTACAAATTTGACAAAATATTTTTAAAAGGACTTTACCATTTTGCATTTCAACCAGCAAGATTTTAAAGTTCAGTTACTCTGTCTCCTTGCCAATAGTTGGCTTTTCATTCATTTTAGTACTAACTTGTTGTCATCCTAATAGAAAAATAGTAGTATCTCAAATTTTTTTGTTTCTCAGGTGACTAATGATGATGACTATCTTTCTATTTCTTTTTCTATTCACATATCATCTTTTGTGAATGTTGGTTATATTTTCTCCATTTTGCAATGGGATATTCACTTAATTTTCATTGGGTTTTAAGCTTTACATGCTCTGGGAAGAACATTGCATCTGATACATATTTCTTGAATATTTTTCCCAGTCTTTGGCTTTTTGTTCACACTACTTTTTCATTTGTTTGTTTCAGTGTCTGGACTGAACCCACGACTTCCGGCTTACTAAGCATGAAATTTCCCAACGAGGTACCCTCTCAGGTACACACTAAGAAAAGAAGGTTTACACATTCCTGAAATGCACACATATTTTTCTTTAATGAACTGTAATTTTTGTGCCATATCGAAGAAACTTGTGCCCAATCCAAGTTCAGAAAACTGTAACATCCAATCCAAGTTCACAAAACTAATCTCATATGTTTACTAATAGAAAATGGCTAGGAATATAGTTCAATGGTAGAAGCACCTGATTTTTATCCCAGTACAAAAAAAAAAACACAAACAAACAAAAAAACAAGCAACCTCAGATCTTCCATGCTTTTCACAAAGTAGTAGAAGACATTACTAAAATAACTTTTTTTTTCTCTCAGTATACATTGGCAGTTTTCATAGGATATTATATTATGGTCAAAAGTAAATTATTTTCTATTAAAATTGGATTTCTCATTGTGGGCTTTTTAGTGTGCTAGGTATTAATTTGAACAGAAAGCAATAGCAGGGATTCTCAAATCTGCTGTTTTTTGTTCTGAAATAAGATGTTGTCACTTATGTCACACATCAGGAGTGTATGCAAGTGCAGCAGTATTTTCAGCAGGAGATAAGTTAAGTACCTTAGAGTGTGTGTTATGCCGAGATCCTTGCCAGGGCGTTAATCTTCTGAGCACAGCTGGCAGAACTCTGCAGAAATACTGTATTGTCCTCTTATTTAAAAGCACCAATGGCAGAAAACCTGCTATACACCTCAGATTGTCCCACCCTTAGTGCTACCATCAATAATTACATAAATTTAATAAATGTAGACAATGGCATTATATTAGAAATATACTGAGCAGAACATGCCTAGTATTTCAACTTTTCAAATACTTCTCAAATATTTGCAGCTATTAATGTTTTCATTTGTTAAGAGGATTTTGTTGTTTATGCATAATTAAATTCCCTCCATGAATTTGGTAATTGAACCTTTTCCTTCATGTATTTCCCAATTGAAAATAAAAGCCATTCTATTCATCATTTTCTGGTTATCTATTACTATGTAACAAAAAAAATTAGTCACTAAAAATCACTATCTTCTTTTTTATAGAATTTAAGATTTTAATGCCCTATCTCTCTATAATTACTAGAACAAACACAAAAATTAGTAAGGATATAGAAAACATGAATAATACAATTGACCAACTAAATCAAATTGGCATTTTTTATGTTTTTTATTAATTGGCGCATTGTAATCATACATCTTTGTTAGGTACAGGCTAATAAAGGCATACATGCACACATTTAAATTTTAACCCCTTCTCCCATTCCCACCCCACTCCCTGGCCCTCTCTCCTTCTAAAATTCAGTTTAGTGATTGACTTTGATATATTTGTGAAAGTTCATCATGTGCATTAGGGTGCCCCCAACCCCGTCCATCACCTTCAGTTAAGTCAACTTCTTTGCTTATCTAAGGTTTCTCCTTTTTCATCTGGAGTCCCTCTTATGCCCCATTTTCTCCCTAGCATCCACATATTAGGGAGAACATAAACTTTTTTACTCTTTGTGACTGACTAATCTCACTTAACATAATGTTTTCCAGTTGCATCCATTTCCATGCAAATAACATGATTTTGTTCTTCTTTATGGCTGAGTAAAATTCTATTGCGTACATATCCCATAGTTTTGTAATCCATTCATTTATCGATGGACATGGCATTGCATTAAACTGAAGAACTTCTGTGCAGCAAAGGAAACTATCAATAACCTCAACAGAGAGCTCACAGAGTGGGAGAAAATTTTTGCCAGTTACACTTCAGATAGAGGTCTAATCTCTAGGATATACAGAGAACTCAAGACAATCACAACTAAGAAAACAAATAACCCAATCAAAAAATGGGCAAAGGATCTAAATAGAGATTTCACAAAAGAAGAAATACAAATGGCCAATAAATGTATGAGGAAATGTTCTACATCATTAGCTATCAGAGAGCTGCAAATCAAAACTACCTTGAGGTTTCACCTAACTCCAATCAGAATGGCAATCATAAAAAACAAAAATAACAACAAATGCTGGGGGGGGGAGTGGAGAAATGGGAACCCTAATACATTGTTGGTGGGATTGCAAATTAGAGCAACTGATGAGGTAGTATAGGAAGCATGAAATTTAAGTAGGAAGGAGACACTGGGGAGGCAAAGGAAAAATATAGTTTTTAAAATCTGGAGAGTTCTAGCTGACCCCACCCTATAGGGTGTGCTCAAAATCTTAGGAGAAAAGTCTAAGTGAGCCACACCTTTTTAATCCCCTGAATCCCAGCCCTCACCTAACATTCAGGACAAAGGTCAAGATACATGTTGAAACCTGAGAAGGAGGAAGATCCAACCCTTCCTGTGCCCACCTTCTTTAGGAGCCCACCTATTGCCCACCTGAACCTGAGGAAGAGGAGGATCCAGACTTCTTCTGGGCCCACCCCTCTTAAAAGGGAGGGACTCGCTTCCCTTTCCCCTTTCCCATGTGCTCTCGCCTGCCCTCCTGTTCCGTGCCTGAAGATTCCCTCTTACCCATTCCCTGACATTTCCTGAATAAAGACCTGCCTGTTGTTCCTGACTGGCGCATGTTAAAATTCTTTTTATCACGGAGGCCAAAACCCACGAGTGGGATCGCATGTTACCCCACGACACAACCACTTTGGAAAACAGTATGGAGGACCCTCAGGCGAATGGGAATGGACTTACCATATGATCCAGCAATACCACTTCTGGGTATCTACCGAAAAGAATGGAAACCAAACTATCAGACCAATGCACATGTATCTGTGTTTATAGCTGAGCTGCACAATTCACAATTGTCAAACTGGCATTTTTTTAGAAGACTCCATCCAAGAATAGCACAATACAGACTCTTCTCAAGTACAAATGAAACATTTACAAAAATATATCATAGTCTTCTGAAAAAAAATCTCAAATTTAAAAAGCCTCAAGTCATAGATAATGTTTTCTCTCACTACATTGCAATTAAATTAGAAATTAATAAGAAACCATTCTAGAAAATGCCCAAGTATGTGGAAACTAAATAACACATTACCACACAGCCCATAAGTCAAAGATGAACTTAAACTGGAGTATGAAAAATGTTTTTGAGCTATGCAAAGAAAACACAACATATCAAAATGGGAGAGATGTAAGTAAAACAATAGTTAGAAGAAAATTTACACCATCTACAACAGAGAAAAGAAAATCAGGTCAATTATTTTGGTGGTTAATTTTTGTGTCAACTTGACTAGGTTACAGTATGCCCAGACATTTGGTAAAACATTCTTTCCAAATGTGTTGATGAGTGTATTTTTGGATGAGGTTGAATTTTGAATACCAGACTCAGCCAAGCACATTGCCTTCTTCAATGTAAGTTGACATCCTTCAATCCACTGAAGGTCTAAATAGAATAAAAGAATAATTTCTTTCTGCCTCGCTGTCTTTAAACTCAGCCATCAGTTTTCTTTTGCCTTTGGACTAAGACTAAGATTTAAAATTACACCAAAGGTTGTCTTGCTTTTCAGGACTTCAGACTCAGACTAGAACTATCCCCTGTGTTCTTTTTGGTGTCTTGTTTACTTACTGTAGATGTTGAATTTCTCAGTCTGCATGTTTTCTCAACTAACTTCTAATTTCTTATAGTATATCTTGGTTTCATGTATGTCTATGTGTGTGTTGTCTGTGTGCGCGTGCGCACGCGCGCGTGTGTGTGTGTGTGTGTGTGTGTGTGTGTGTATGTTATGTTTCTGTAGAGAAGACAGATTAATACAGTGGCATGACATAAAGAATTAAATTGTCAAATTATATTCACAATACTTGGTATTAATTTAGTTTTAGCTTCTTTTCTTTTCTAATGATGTCTTTATTAGGAGACTAAAACAAAGCAGAGACAGTTCTGGGATATCAAAAACTATATGCTAGTTCTGTTGTTCCTTTATCCAACATGGTGTGTCATACTAGAATAATAAATTTCCTTCACTGTGGGTCATAGCTAGTAGAAGAGTCACTTTAAAAAATGAAGATTGTCTATTCATATGTCAAGATTTTTTTTTTTATCTTACTTGACATTCTCTAGAGACCCGAGTTTTCTAAAACTTTTCATACTGAGTTTATATTCTCTATATAATGCTTAGCCAGGATTGTTCATCTAACGGCATGTTATATGTAGTAGCTCTTCTTCTTAGGAAGTACCCGCTTTGCTTGATCAACTTTTGGATTGACTTGAAAAAACTTAGAGTGCATCACAGCTTTTCTGTTAGTTTTGGGGATTCTAGGTCTAAGATGAGCATTATATCACCTATGTTTTATTCTATTGCATAAAACAGTACCTGACCAGCCCTGATTCAAGTGACATAAGCATTGAACTCATATGTCAAGAAGTGACTCCTTTAAAAAACAGATTCCTAATTAAAATAAGACAATTAAATGTTTGAATGACACCTCATGAATTACTTTAGCTACACTAAAATCTGTTCAGTATTTCCTTTACATGTTCATGTTAGCTTTACTTTAGATTTATATGTCTTAGAATATAATCTTGACAAGTGTACATTATCAGTATTATAATTTTAGATTCAAGTTCATGGAATGCATATCATACTTTTAATATATTTGTGTTAAGTCATATATTTATGAATGTAGTATTTAATAAGCATCTACTTGGTAATGAGAATTGTTCTAAGCAGTGAAAATATATCCTATAAGAAAAAAGACTTTATACTTTCTGTTTCATATCCTGTAATAGGAAAACTAAAGTAAACATATATTTTAAAAAGAAGAAATACATTTTAAGTTGGCAGTTGTTTAAGACTTGATTCAGTACTGATTCTGTAGGAAATGAATATAATGGGAACTGACTAAACATATGTATTTGTATGAGATTGGAAAGATAAATTGTAACAAACCTGAGTATATAACTTGTAGTCATATTAAAGAAGATGACATCTCACTGAATCAAAAAGAGCTAGTAGAAGCACACAGAAGCAAATGATTGACTTTATTAAAGTTAGGCTTTGATCTTCAGCTTAGAAAGTGGATACAATAGACACATGAGTTGTGGTGACAGAGAGAGAGAAAAAAAGAAAGACTGACCAACAGAGAGATATAGACATGGAGATATTTAGGAAATAGTTCTTCTAATTCTAGTGAAAATCTATGATCATCTGAATTAAATTTGTTTCTTGAGAGATACAGACTTGAACATATTCTAGAAATATTAAGAAATTGAGTCTGATAATTCAGAATGCTTTATATAGATTAGGTGTGGTAATGAGAAAAAAACAATTTCCAGGTTTTTAGAACAGTGTGCTACTGTGATTTCTTGAGCTAGATAAAACTCAGGATACTTATACATATATGTAAAAACATATATGTATTTACATGTATTAAAATATATATGTATATATTATTTATGTAATTATGTATAAATACAATTATGTATATGTGTATAATGCATATATACATAAATATATATATTTACATGTATCATAGATACATACATTATACATGAATTCAATATATATTTCTTACTCTATATTATGTAAGTGTATATATTTAAAGCAGTTGCCAACTGCTTTATATCTATCTATATGAGAATTTTCACATATACACATGTATGAGAGTATGTATATATACATTTTTATATATTCTAACTGCTTTAAGCTTCATATGTATATGTGAGGAGAGAGGGGAGGGAATTTGTAATTCATTAGGATAATTGCCTCATGTGGTTGTGGAGTCGGAGAAGTCCTAGACAGATTACTTCCAAGCTGAAAATCCTGGGATGCAGCCAGTATGACAATATGGCTTAGTCCAAGTTCAAAGTCTTGAGAAAACAGAGGGCATCTACTTTAAGATGTGGAGCCCAAAGGCTGGAGAGAATGGAATTCTGATTGTCCAAAGACAGAATCCTGTATCTTAGCTTTATGAGAAAAAGAGAGCATTTCACCCTCTGTTTCTGTTCTATCTGCCCCCCTTTCCACCTGATTGGATCATGCAATTCTACACTGAGGGCCGACCTCTACCTAGTCTACTCATACTCGCACAGTGATCTCTTCTACAAACACCTCACAAGCACACCCACAAGTTATGCTTTCCTGTTCGCTATGATATTTCTTAATCCAATTAAAACACCTAAGCTTAACCTCATAGCTGGGATTCTGTGTTGTCTTACAATTATTAATTTTTTTAATCTTTTAGAAGAATTCTTTAAGTTACATTTTATTTTCTTTAAGCTGCTGTTATAATATGCTATAAGAAATTTTATAAATGTTTAGAATTAGGAAAAACACCTGGTAGGCGAGAGGAAGGGGACATGGCACGGTACTGAAAACTCTGGAATTTTGGGAATAGGCTGTACCTAAAATAGGTAGTTAAAAGAATGTTTAGAAATAGAATAAAAAACATATAGCATAGGAAATCAATGAAGAAAGTATTTTGAATTGGAACATAAATTATGCATACTTAAATACAGATGAGAGAGTTAATAAGAGGAACAGGAGGCCAATTTCATAATTGGAGATATTTTTTACTAAAAGATAAACCCTAACACATGAGATGAAAGATCTTTTATTGGAATGCACAAGTCTGTAATACTCTTTTTGTTCAATACAATTATTGAAAATGGTTTAATAAATTATCTATAAAATATCACATAAATAGCTTAAGAATGCAATGCAAAATATGAACAAGGAGGAAGAATTATTTCTCTGATGATTAAAAAATGATATCTTAGATTTAATATAATTTGAACAAAAGGCATTCTCTATAAAAGTATTTTGGAAAATTGTCTTTATTTAATAGATATGATGTTATGATTGTATTAGATTATCATCTGTATTTCTAACTCCTAACTTATCTACCATGTGGCTGATAAATAAACTTTCAGACATTTTCTTTATTGCTGAATATTTTCACATTTCATTATTATAAATAAAATTGACTTGATTTTATATCCGTCAATCTATATAATGATATATATTTGCAAATATGTGCAGTAATTGTTGTAGGATAAATTTTTGATAATTGAATTACTTAGTCAAATAGCAGAAGAAAAACGTAACAGTTAACACAACTATTAATATATTAATAGTGTATCTATAAGTATATCCCCTCAGAAATAACATATGCTATTAAAATGGGAAAAATATTCATAGTATGTCTCTGTTATCACAAAAAAATGAATGATAAAATCCAAACTATCATTGCATGCCTCAGATTTCAGAAGGAAAGGAAAAAGTTGAATGCAGTGGCACACTCCTGTAAACTCAGTACTTGAGAGGATGAGACAGAAGGATTGCAAGATACAGCCCAGTGTACAGTATCTTAGACACTGTTTCAGAACAAAACTAAAATAGATCTAGGGTGAAGTTCAGTGTTAGAAACCCTATAGATTCAACCTCCAGTACAAAGAAACAGAGAAATTAACTGTATTACTTATGTAAATAAAGATACATGAATGTCACCAATCTGTAATGCCACAAATAATCATGAACTTAATAAGCAACCACTCATATACAGAGAAAAGGAATTTTGGACATAATTACTCTTGGGTAAATCTCTGAAATAAATGACAACTCATTTTGGATATTCAGTAGTGAACTTCTCTCAGGATAGAAGCACACCTTGCACTGCAATTTTGAACAAAATTATTTTCCACTCAACTCACAGCTAACAGACTTGAAAATTAAGTGAATTTCAAGTGAAGTCAGGTGAAGTTATTCCATATTCATGAGTCAATGTGTACCAGACAGAAATAGGATTATTTAAATTAAGAGTTTGAAGAGAATAATGGAGAACTATATTAATGACTTGTGAAAAGTGATCCAATAGTCTAAAAATGACAGGAGTAAATAATGTCTATTGAAATTTTAATTTTTATGTTGATACTTCTATAGAAAATTATATTGATGTAAATTATAACCCATTATTGAAAAAGAGATTCATCCAGAAATGTATGAAATAAGTTAATTAACCCATGCCAGCCAATTTATTTTAATTCCATTCATCTATGTGATTTATAAATAAATGCTTCAAAGATATCTCTTTCATTTTTAAATTGGAACCACTGGGCATGCAGTCTTAAAAATCACTTTGCATTATTAACAGTTCAGCGATTTTTTTTTTAATATTTCTCTGGTTTAATACTATGAGCATATAGGATGGGACAATATATTTTAAAATTATATGAGAGTTCATTTATTGAGAGCCATATTTTGCATACATATAAACAAAACAGTTCCTCAAAGGAACTTAATTTACATTGATAGTATAAATTACAGGTCAATTAAATCATTTTCAATTCTTATTCAATCACTACCTGTCTTCCAATAGAAAACTAACATACTAATTTAAATGTACTTGTGCTGTTTTAAAATGATTCTTCTGTACTGACCTAATTTTTATTCTCTTATTGACATTTTTGTGAAACTAAAAATAAAATTGAGACTCAACACTTCAGGTATAAATTCATAAAATTACATATTTTATGCCTTCAAATATTAATTGATAACATAATTTTATTGATAGAAAAATATTCTAGTATACACACAAGCCATGAAATTCAGTATGATTAGAGTCTATATTTTCAAATTCAAATTGTTCTAAAATATTTGTTTAAAAAAATGGCATCATGTAGAGGAGAGAGGTATCTAGGTTTGAAGATTTCTTTTCTCTTTTTTTTTTTTTTTTTTTTGATGGTACTAGGGATTGAACTCATTCTATCTCTGAGCTTCACCCCCAGCCCTATTTTCTATTCTTTACTTCGAAACAGGTTCTCATTAAGTTGCAGACGGCCTTTCTACATAGCTGAGGCTGGCCGCAAACTGCAATCCTCTTTTCTCAGCCTCCCAAGTACTGGGATTACAATCGTGCGCCACCAAGCCCGGCTCTCAAAGATTCATTCTTCTGCTTTTTAATGGTTGGTTTTGGAGAGTTTACATATTATAAGAACAACTTATCACTAAACTCTCATACAAAAATCTTAGTTGTGAAAATATACAAATTATAGCATTCTAGCAAAATTGTTCTGATCTAGGTCTATATCTGTCAAAAGCATAAAATATAAAAATAAAATAATTGTTAAGGAAAGATCAGCCAACATTAAACATATTATGATTGTTATGGTAAGCAAATATTGGAGGCATATAAAACTCAAAGTTGTAGTTTATGTTAAAAAATAGTCAACATCAAAGGTCTATGAAAAAAGTATACAACTTAAGTATTTTTCATAATATCATATAAGCACTGATAATAAACCAAATATATATCACCCTTAAATAAAAATTTTGAATTAGTAGTAAAAATTCCTTGTATTCAAGACAATGGTGGAAGTAAAACTAGATAATTTTATTATTGTATGAAAACTGCCCCACACATAGCCTTCTAATTTTGTGAAATTTAGGCTTTTCAGCATTAATTTCTACCCAATGTAAGCCTTTGTTATATGACAGAGACCACAGACTCTTAGAGTCTATGCATAATACATACAATAATTTTGATTGATTGATTAATTGATTATTTTCCTAGATGATTTCTACAGTTTCTTTACTGTGCCCTTATTGCAAATAACAGATTTCTCATACTCAAAATTGATAAAAGGTGTTCAGAATGTTATTTACCCAGTTGGGAATGAAGAATGTGGTAACCCATCATTAGCAAATGCTTGGTACAGATTTCTGACACGGTGATATTTAAAAATTCATTTTCAAAGGAAGATGTCAAATGATTTTTTGTCACTAATGAGAAAATCATTTCAACCTCTGTACATTTGTCTACATTTATCAGCTGAAAGAACAAGATAACTTAGTGAGAGCTGGCACTGAAGAAATGTTGCACAGTGACTATGAGGCCTGTGTGGTACATTCCTCGATAGTGAAATCCTGAAATGGAGATAAATACAGAAATTGTGAGGATAGCAGTGTTTGTGAACACAATTGTTAACTTTTAGAAATGAACCATTTTTTAACATGATAGAAATATCTTCTCATGTAGTTTTTTTATTTGTTTTTTGTTTTTTAATCTCAACCCTGTTTGAACCTGTTGACACTGGAGAAGATCCTAACTTAGATGTATCTATCTGGAATTCCTTCAGTAATTACGAACCTTGCTATTGTCCAAACACTAAATTTCCACTGTTGCATAATCATAATGACAATGTTGATGGTAATAGTGCTTTACCTTCTTCTCAAACACCCTCAAACAACCTGAAGTCACAAATACATATAGCATATGTACAAATATTTTGCTTAGTATAGTATCTATTAACCACTTCTTTTGGAAATAGCATATACTACACTAATTACAGCCTATAGTTACACATTTTTTAAAATAAATTCAGCAATTTTTAAGTAATAATGAAATAAACTTGAATACTGTTAATAGTCTTTTGAATTCATATTTAACATAAATATTAATGTGTGATTGCAAATGATGTTCTGGACTATGCTTAAGCTTATGTAAAACATAAAAATGATAGTGAATAACTATAAAGGATATTTAGGTAACTATTCAATTATACAAACTATAATAATAACTTCCCTAACATCTAACATGCATTTTTAGAAAGCAATGAAAGACTAGGAAATTTTTCCCCTCCCCTCAATAAAGTTCCATGGTGTGCTGATTATTTTAAATTAAAGGTCCCTGAAGACCAGCAGATGCTGGAAGAGGCTGTACTCTGATATCCCCTCATCTGCCTCAAGACTAGACCTTACAAAGAGAAAAGCAAATGGCTTGGGTCCACTCCCTAAGGTCTCATTAACTCAATTCATATTGCAGGTTGGAAGGCTGAAGGATGTAAACATGTCTGGACAGACTTTGTCAAGAGCTATTGTCTGTCTCTCAGGCCCATTCATTCTTCCAAAGAGAATTGTTTATGAACTTTTGTCTGACTGATTGTCCCATTTATTCCTCCAGAAGTTATGTACTATCTTTCAAAAACTACATACAACCTTCAATTTACTTCTCCCCTGTGAAGAAGGATAGCTAAGCACCTGAACCTCACTATGTTATTTTGTGGTCACTCTCCTGTGATTTCAACCATGCACTTTAAATAACCTTGTGTGCCTTTTTCTTCTGGTAATCTTTTGTCAGTTAATCTTTGAGAATCTTTGGAGCAAAAAGGGAAAGATGTCTCTTTGTCCCTATAGCAAACAACAACAACAACAAAAATGATGCTTTAATTGTGTTGTCAATTGTAAATACAAAAATAAAAAATTGATTTAATATATAATTTTTCTAAGGAAAGTTAGATTTTATAAATTTCCAAAATGCCTCACTCTGTCAGCATTAGCAGTAATATATTTAAACTTTGTTCTTAAAAAGTTATATGTTTATTGGTTTCTAAATTATTATACCCAAGAAACTAAAATTATTCAATAAATTTAATTTTAAAATACACTTTGGGAAGTGGGTACTGGGGATCGAACCCAAGGACAGTCTACCTTTAAGCTACACCTCCAGCTTTATTTTTTTTTGTTTGTTTTGAAACAAGGTCTCATTAGGTTGTAGGAGTCTCATTACATTACTTATTCTCAGCCTCATAAGAACTAGAATTACTGGCATATGTTATCATACCTGAATAAAATCACTTTTAAAAATGTTTTAGTTCAGCCGGGCGTGGTGGCGCACGCTTGTAATCCCAGCATTCGGGAGGCTGAGACCGGAGGATCCGGGTTCGCGGCCAACCTCAGCTACCTAGTGAGGCACTCCGCAACTTAGTGAGACTCGGTTTCAAAATAAAGAATAAAAAAATAGGGCTGGGGGTGTAGCTCGGAGGTAGAATGCCCCTGAGTTCAATCCCCAGTAC
>PVLC010017860.1:0-33152 GCA_004027655.1 Graphiurus murinus
CGAATGTCCTTTAGATCTTAAATCCTCTCAATAGACTTTTTGGCATTACTAAGTAGGATTAAAGCTGCCATGATGTAGATTTAGCCAATCACTTCTGCAGTGAAGATTGTAGAAATCAAGTAGGGGCAAGTCAGCAGAGGGCTTCCAGTGCGGGGCCAGGCATCTAGACTTGTGTCCTATTGATAGCGGGGAGCCACTGAATATTCTGGGGCATAAGAAGGACACTCTCCTCCTCCTGTCACCATTCATGGAGCACATAGTAGGCGTCAAGCCCCATGCACATATCTTTATGTAGTGATTTTTTTTTCATGCTTTTAAATGGCAGCTACTCACCTGACACCACACCTCATTCTGGGCAGGATCCCTAAAGACACAGAGGACATACAGGGAAACAACCGCCCAACCTAACAAGGCACTGTGGGACAGTGACCTGTGGTATGCGGCCCTTTCCTTCTACAGGATGTGAGGCCCTGAGGGGGGAGTCGTCCTTTCTCTCTGCTTGGCCAAGTGGCTGAGGAAGACACAAGGTTAACACAACAGCGGGAGGAAATGATGTGATTCCCGCTCAGGTCAGCGCTTTCCCTGTGCTTTGCCGCTTCCTTCACCAGTGGACGCATCTGCACTCCTGTGTTTCCCTCCTTCCTCTTGGCTGACAGTCCTGTGCTCGTCGTCAGCTTTCTGTTTGACTCACGTCCTGCACTTCCGGTCTCTGCCAGCTGGCCCCTTCCTCTCTTGGCTCTTTTCCTGTGTGATGGCCACTCGGCTCGTGTCCTAGGCCCGTCTGCCGCCCACTTCATGCCTGTCACCCACTGTCCTTGTCCTCTTCCAGTATTTGCTCTGGGGCCTCGGCCTGACTTCCTCTCCTGTTTTTTCAAGCTCTTATCCTCTGGTTTGTTTGCACAGATTTGCTCTCGTTTCCCCTTCTGCTTATCTAATTTGTCCGACCCTCCTTTCCGTGGAGGTGGGCCAGGTTGTGTACCTGAGCTGCCTGCTTGCTTTCATTCTTACTCTTATTTCTTTTGTAGCTTCCTGTGTTCAAAATCCACCTTTGCCACGCCCTAGCTCTGAGCTTCTGGTGAAGTTAGTCTACCTCCCTATACCTTGGTGTCCTCCTCTGTAGGAAGAGGAGGTGTTGGAACTTCCTTTAAAGGATTCTTATGAAATTTCAATGATCAATTTAAAGCACGGAAGGTGTTTAGGGCATTGCCTGGCACATAGTACTCCTCTAATAAATGTTAGTTCGCACTATTGCATTGATAGCATGATATTGTTCTGACATTTCAATTTACATGAGCTTCTTAAAAACAGTAAACACAGAAGCAGCTTCTGGTGGAGGGAGAAAGGTGAGGGCAGCATGGTGGGAGGACAGACAGTGCGTGCATCCCCTGCCAGCTTAGTTTCTCTTCACTCATCCCTTTTACAGATGCAGGAAGAAAGTTGCCTGTCCTTCAGAGGGAGAAAGGCAGGATTCTTGCTTCCCAGATAAGCAATCAAATGAAGAATAGTTTGGGTGAATACCAACTTAGTAGAAATTTCTTTTAAAACACAGTGAAACAAAAACAAGCAATGCTCAGTAGGATTGGCCCTCCATCTGTTTTGTTCCTTTCTGATTCTCCATCAAGATTCCTAAATGCAGTTTGGATTTTGAGAACATCTGGAACCAGCCAAGCACATACTTTAAGCATTGACATTATAATCTGCACTTCTTGCTGCTTAGTGATGCCTGTCGGCTGTGTGTTGACCTCCAGAGAAGAGGCCGCTGGTGTGCTCCATTCAGACAGTGCCTGCGCCTCGGAGGAACTCGAGGATCCTGCGGTACTGTGTGTGTTTGTTTTGGGGGAGGGAAAGCACTTTATCTTTGTTTATGATTATAAAGGTAATAATGTTCATTATTGGAACACTGGAAAATAAAGAAAAGGGTAAAGAAGCAGCAACAAGCATTCATAATTCAACCCCCAGAAATAGTCAATTGTAATATTGTGATTTGTCTGTATGAGGAATTTTATGTGTATATATATGCACACACACATAATATAAATACATCATTTATGTTATGTGTGTATAAATATGCACATTTATGTTATTCTATGTTTTTTAAAATAACTTAATCTATGTCAAATATATATTTAGAATATTGGTAGTTTTGGATAGTGTTATATCCTGACCATTTCTTCTATCCTTAAATATTCTTATGAATATAATATTTGGAAACTGCCTTATCCAGGCATGGTGATGCATGCCTGTAATCCCAGTATTTGGGAGGCTGAGACAGGAGGATTGCAGGTTTGAAGCCAGCCTCAGCAACTTAGCAAGGCCCTGTATGAACTGGATTTTAAAAACTTAGCACAAAAAAAGTAAGCTATCTCATTAATAACTTTTATATTAAGTACATGTCAAAATAATACTTTTAATATATTAGAACAAACAAAATACTATTAAACTTGTTTCAGCAGTTTCTTTTAACTTTTTCATGACAACTACAAGACAATCTAAAATTATATATATGGGTTCCATTTGCAGCCCACCCTTTTTTTTTTTTCTGTTGGGTAACATTGATCTAGAAGACTAGTCTTGGCCTGGGGTCTGGATGGGGGCAAAGATCTCCCCTAAAAATTCATAAAAATGGATCTACTCTTATATAAATATTTGTCTCAGACCAGTAACACTCAATGAATTTGTATGACATCAAACCAGGCTGCCCTGAGCTCTCACAAAGTCCACAGAATATTGTCTCATGATTTAGAATTATGGAATATGCAATGAACAACCTCCCATAAGTAAGGATGAACAGATGCTACAAATCATGGAATTAGCCTTCCTAGGACTTCTGCAATCAGAGTGATTTGATAGATATGATTAACTACATTATTTAAAAATAATTGCAGCCACAAAAGAAAAAATGAATACTGATTGGGGATTGGATCCATAAGTAACGGGACATCATTGTAACCTGCATGGCATCTGAGCTTTTCTGTCCATCAAGATTTAAGTGAAATTGGCTCATGCTCTCAGATCTGACATTCTATGGAAGATCTAAGTTCTTATGGGTGTTTCACTGCTGAGTTCTGGCTCTTATCAGCCCCAGGTTTCATCTCCCAGGCTGAAAGTCAACCCAGAATCACACCACTCCAGTAGTGAGGCCTCCGTATTTGTAACAGCCTTTCTTACACTTTAGGGATGGGCTGTTACTGGTAGGTTAGCATTGTAGACTCCGGGCACATTTCTCTGCCCACCATATACTCTGCCTCTTTTCCACACCTGTGACTTTGCAATTCCAGAACTCAGAAAGGAGATTCCTATTCTGGGCTCCTGCTTTGGTAACATAGAAGAGCTGGGAGGGTTTAGGAGTGTGAGTTGACTTTGTAGTTCTTCAGCCAGCCTCTGCAAATAAAATGATACAGTACATAATTTTTGCCATTAATAGGAATTGTGTAACCTCCCATACTTAGAAAGCAAAGACACAGCCAGTTTTGTTTTATACATATAGGTTTATAAATATGTAAATTTGATGCAAATTTTATACACATAATTCACATATAGTCTATATTGCTAGTAAAGTTGATACTATATTGTTAAGTGGGAAAAAACAGGCTACTGAACAATTTGATATCAGTTTTATTAAAAAAGATAGACAGGCATAGAAAAAAAGATCAGAAGATGTATTACCAAAAGGTTAGCATCGAATATTTGGGTTGTGGGTGTATTAGTCAGCTCGGGCTGCTGTAACAAAATACCACAGACTGGGTGGATTAAGCGACAGAATCCTGTTAATTTATTTCTCATGGTTCCTGAGGCTGAAAGTCCAAGACTAAGGTACCATTAAGTTGGTTTCCAGTGAGGTCTCACTGCCTGGCTGGCAGGCAGCTACTTTCTTTCCTTAGTGTGAGCATGTGAGAAGACGGAGATGCCTGGTCTTTCTTTTCTTGTAAGGACATCAGTCCTCTGGGATTAGAGCCCCATCCTTATGAACTCATTCAGTGCTAATTACCTCATTAAAGGCCCTGTCTCCAAATACAGTCACATTGGGACTGGGGTTTCAACATATGAATTTGAGCGAGACACAATTCTGTCCATGACAAAGGATATTTATTTTCTTCTTTATGTTCTTTTTATATTATGTAAAATATTGATAAGAAACATGTTCTACTGTTTTAATCAGAGAATGAAAGGTTATTTTTAGTAAAGAGATTCTATTGCCTAGATTGAGCAAACCAAGTACACAGACCTTTTAGCTGATTTCATCTGAATAAAGTCTGTTGTTCCATGGTCTGTATTTTTTGCAAGTTTTTACTGGATCCTTCCCTCTGGGTTTGAGGAAGATTTAATCCTCAAAGACTAGGAACAGTAGGGGGATATTTGGGGCCCTTGTGAGCCCTCTGGAATGCAGGAGAAAGTCTCAGGAATTGAGCATGGTCCTGAGATGGCCCCACCGGAGAGCATCTGATCTTGTTTCTGTGCCTTTCCCAATTATTCCATATCCCACAGGCTCTCTTCTCAATGCTAGATTTATAGAAGACTGAAGTGAATCTAGCTACCCTACATGGATCCATGGGGCTCATCTGACACCAAGGGCCAAAGGCTAAGGATAATGGCTGGAGTATTCCGAGACATTCTTGGGGCAGGATGCTCTTGCCCATTTTATATTTGAGCCTTCCTTCCTTCCTATGAAATTTTAAGCTTCTGGTTGAAGAGTTGTGAAAGGTGTCAGATTAACAGAAAAATGCACCCCATTTAGTCACACCCATGATTATGAGCATGATTTTTGGACTGGACTGCTTGGAATTTAGTCCAGCTCTGTTATTTACCTCTTGAGTGATCCTGGGCAAATCAGCCTTTAGTGTCTCAGTTTCTTCATCTACGAAATGAGGATATAATTTTTCCCACATTCTAGGTTGGTTATAAGAATTAAATGAGTTAATACTCGTTAGTAGTGTCTAATAGATTATGTGTATCATGTAAGTGTAAATAATATCAACAAATATTATTGATAGCTGGGCATGGTGGCACACACCTATAATTCCAGTACTTGGGAGGCTGAGACAAGAGGATTGCAGGTTGGAGGCCAGGCTCAGCAACTTAGCAAGGCCCTCAGCGACTTAGTGAGACCCTATTTTAAAATAATAAGAAAAATTAGGATTGAGGGTATAGCTCAGAGATAAAATACCCCTGGTTTCTATCCCCAGTAACTCTCCCCAATACATACAAAATATTATTGACAAATAAATAACATTATTTATTATTATATTATTATAAATAAATACTATTAAGTATCAATAATATCAACAAATATTATTGATAAAAAAAGTATGGATGGTGATGACCTCTAATCCAGTAAGGTTCTCTGAGATTCCTTTCTTACGAGTCTCTGACTATTGCTAATGTAACACAGATCTGTACCCATGAGTACACCAAGTTCTTGGAGACAGGATAAAATTTAGGTATATGAACTGTTAGAGCTGAGGGGCCTCAGGGTTGCTGTTGAGCTCCTTCCTTTCATACATGGGGAAATTGATACCCACGGGACCTTAGTCACTTGCTGGGCTCCACACAGATGTTTTCTGGCAGGGCCACAACCAGAGCACCAACTCCAAATACGTTTTTGTTAAGTTTAAATTACTTTTTCTCCCCAATAAATATCTGATATAGTCAAGCATGCATGTCATTTGGTAAGAGGATAGAATTCATGAATAAGCCTCTTCCTGAATAAATAGATTACATTCATTAGCATGCTTTCATATTGCAAATTATCTAATCATTATCCTTATTGAAAATACTCCGTGCCAAACATAAATTGTAGCTCTGAGAATATGAGCTATATTGTTGGTGAATTTTATCATAGGATAGTCAAAGCATTTTCCCCTTTTGGTCTTTTATTTACCTTCTCACTTCTCTTCTTCCATTTCTTGGAACATGGCCAAATAGCATCCCTATTTTTAATAATTTTATGTTTAAAAAATCCACTGCCTTAACATGGCTAGTTTTTCTTTGAGTGTTTGATTTTTGTTCTTGTCTATATTCATGTAGATTTTTACATAATTATTTTCATAGAATTAGTATATTGGTCTGTTTTTCTCACTTAATATCATTTATAAACATTTAATATATCCACAAATATCCCAGAAATACCCATTTGTAATGTATGCATAATTCATTATAATCAAACTAACCATAAAATTATAAACCACCTCCCTATTGCTCACATTTGAATTGCTTCCACTTTAGGATATTGAATATGGTTTTATAAGATATCCTTTTTATTTTTCTTTTTAGATTTATTGCCAAGGGACATTTTTGCATTGTTAACACAGGAGCTCTTCCAGGGACATTCTATCTCTAAACCATAGCACTGACCTGGTGTAGGAGGGTATGATGGTGCCTTACAGTGGAGAGGGGAAGCAGCAAATAGAAAAGCAAAAGGAGAGGAGAGGAGGAAACATAGGGACGAGATGCCGTTGGGTCCTTGAAGGGGAAATGAGCATTTCCCACAGGGACAAGGTCACAACTCTACCACTGGTGCCTGGGCATCACCAAGGTTTTCTGGGTCTATTCTTGAATGCTGAACTTGAACCTTCTCATTCTCCCTCGCACATTTCCTCTGTCTCAGGTTGGACCTATGCACCAGTTGTGCCCACTTATTCGATCAGGCATGTAGCACAATCCTCTGAGCTTTGTAGGGGCTCAAGGACTAAGTGTGTGTGGGCCCTGCCTTCCTGAAACTTGAAGTCTGATAGGGGAGTGAAGGTGGGACATGAGCAATGCTGCAAAAAAGCTGTCTTTTGAGAAGACTTTCAAGAAGAGTCAAGACTGGATTGTGAGAACTAGGGAGAATTTGGACATTGGCTGATACTGTCTTCAGCTTTCAAGATCTTCGATGTCCTCCAGACCCATATTGCCCCCGTCACCAACCCAGGCGGTTCTCAGGAGCTGAATATGCCAATAGGCATGCAAGATGTTCAAAAATTTGTCAGATATTATTGCCCTCTCAGCTTGGAAGATAGTTTTTATATTTTCCTTTTTAAACAGGGTGAAATTTCTATTTATTTATTAATTTTTGGTGGTACTAGGGATTGAACCCAGAGGTGTTTTACCTCTGAGCTACACTCTCAGCCCTATTTTTAAATTTGAAACAGGGTTTCATTAAGTTGCTGAGGGTCTCATTAAGTTGCTGAGGCTGGCCTTAAACCTGCAATCCTCCTGTCTCAGCCTCCCATGTATGGGATTACAGGAATATGCCACCATGCCCAACTGAAATATAGTTTTTAAAAAGTCAGTGTACTTGAACTGGGTCAGGCAGTGCAAAGGCCACCAGTGTGACACTGGATGTGAGGGAGAAGTCAGCTGATTGGATTGTTCCATGCCTGTGCCTTATTGATCTTTGCTTGTGCTTTATTGACCACCATCTGTGCTGGCCCAGTTGGTAGATAGCTCAATTAGTGTCCCTGAGAGAAGGAGCATGGGCATTTCCTGTAATGTAAGAATGCAATTGCCATGTCTTCACTTTGCTGACTTGACATGTATGAGGCTCGGATCTTTTACATCCTCTCTCTGTTATCTTCATCTAATCCTCCTCTGCAGCAACCCAGGCCTCCTTGGCTCTTTTCCTTTGGTCATTGCAGGGCTCTGTCAGCACAAGTACTTCAGTGTTGATTCTTTCACCATTTTCACCACCGTTGCCAGGGGAGCTGGATAGTACAGAATGAGACAGATGGAATCCCAGTGAGATAGTGTTGGAGGGAGAAGCTCAAACCTCTGAAAACTCAGAAATATTTCTAAATGTGTGTTTAATTCCAGTGCCTCAGAATATTGTAATCCCCATATTATTGAGACATAATATGGACAGGCTCACTTATCTGCCACTTTTTCCAATTTTATTTATTGTGGTGATGAAGTTGACACCCATCCACAGCCTCAGGAGACAAAGGGCATCCAGAGAGTAGACCTCTCCAGCATCCAAATGAACCGGCCTTGTGAGGCCAGTCTGGCTGTGATGGAGGTCTCCTGCCTGGACCTTTGTATTTAGGGTTTGACCATGGCCCTTCCCATTACAATGAGGAGCTCTGGCTATGAGAGTAGCATACCCTTCAGGACATGGGCTTGGGATAAGTCAGGTAGGTACCCAGTTAGAGGGTCGGTGAAGCATCTTGAGTTTTCTCTACTCCCACTCTACTGAGCTGAAATGAGGCCTCTTTCCCATTCCTTTCTTTGGATAGTTTATAAGTTGAGTCAGTGCCCAGCAGTCCTGAGTAGTGAGATTTATTCAGAGTAAAATCAAAAGAGAAGGGTAGGTGCCCCTTCTGCCTACCACAGGATCTGACCGTCCAGTAAGTCTTTGGAGCTGGAAGTGACTCAGGGCATGCAGGGAATATTCTTGCAAGTTACCATTTTACTAGGGCTTGGAATATGTAGATCTTGTCAAATAACTCTTATTTTCTTTTTTAAAAAAATGAGTTCCTTTTGGGGGATATAGCTAATCTGTCACTGTAGTGATTCTGCGCTCCTTCAAATCCCTTTTAATGACTTGTGAATTAGAGAAGCTTTGAGAGCGACTCTTGAGCATGATGCACTTCACAGATCATCCCGGTCTCCCTAGAGTCCTTGTGCTTTTGTGACTGAGTGTTACCATTGAATAAGTCAGGAGAGACTTGCATATGCAATGGTGTAAAATAAATCCTGAAATCTCAGTGGCTCAGCACAGCATGGCTTTATTACTCAATCGTGGAAAGCTCTGTTTGGGTTGGGTGGCCCTCCTTAATCTTGTAGCCACATCATCTGGTGTATGGAGATTTCAAGGTCATTGCTAAAAGGGAGAGGAGGGATTGAGGACATATACTGGCTTTTGGCTGTCTCAGCCCAGAAGTAGCAGTAGCCACAAGCCTGAACCAGCTGCGAGGGAGGGAAGCAGGTGTGGGAACATTTAGTGAGAACCAGCCCATTGTAGCCACATTATTCTCACCCAGAAATAGTTATAACTAGGAAGGTAAAAAAGCTCATCTTGCTCTAAAGGTGACTCAAGGCTTGAAGATAATAAGAGTTCTCTTTAATGGTTTCTACTTCACGCTTTTCCTAGACTAACATGATGCCCCTCCCTCTGGAAATCTTGTTGACTGATGCCTGGCTCCTGTGGATGCATCTCATCTCTGAGGTTACTCCCCTGGATGCTCATTCACTCTGCCTGCCCCTTGAATTGTATGTGGCCCAGTTTCTAAGATGATTTATGAAAAATGTTTGCAACTGCCCCCTCCCTTGATTGGCCTTGTGGCTTGCTTTGATGTATCATTGGTTTAGAAATGCTGAGCTATAATCCTTTTGTTATAGAGAGAGAGATAAGGGATTTTGTTGAAGAGCCAGTATTCTCAATTAGAATGATGCATCACAAATCTGGGTTTTGCAAGATAACACTGGGAAGCTTGAATTACCCAGTGGAGAGGTCCAGGTGAGTGGATGTGCATTTCTATGTTTCCCTTATATGCAGGCGCTATCAAGGAATCAGGATACAAGAAGGACTTTATTTAATGGAGGAGAAACCCCAATGAAGCAAGGGAGGTGGTCTAGGGCAGGGTGAGGGAGGGAAGAGGGAGAATTAATAAAGGAAACACTTCCATTGACAGTATATGAAAAAAACAACCATGCCAATCTCAATGTTCTGTATGGGGAAGGGAGGAGGGAGGAGGGAGCCGGGGGAAAGCCCACCAAGTGCTGTGTGCATGCATGTCACTATCACTGTGAACTGCATTATGATGTGAGATTAGAATGCTCCAATAAAAGTATAAAAATAAAGATAAATACATAATAGCTACTAAGGGCTTTAAAATAGGAATCTGCAATGAGACTAATTAAAATGTTATTAATTTTTCTTTATTAAATGAATTCTAGAGACAAAAAATAAATTAAAAGAACACATTTATGATAGGTTGTCTCTGTTTTTATGACTTTTAGTCTTGATTTCTTAAAATTGACCAGTTATAATGGTTCTTCTATGGTAGACCTGAGATCTTTTGTTCTTTCTTGATTTTGATTCTTCAGTATCTCTCTATAGTGTCTTGACAGACACTCAAGCACCTCTCTGTTATTTCAAGAGGACATTTCTGAAGTGGCCTCCTGTGTTTTCAAGAAAATACAAGCCGGGTGTGGTGGCGCACACTTGTAATCCCAGCATTTGGGAGACTGAGACCAGAGGATCCAGGTTTGTAGCCAGTCGCAGCTACTTAGTGAGGCACTCCACAACTTAGTGAGACCCTGTTTCAAAATAAAGAATAAAAAATAGGGCTGAGGGTATAGCTCGGAGGTAGATTGCCCATGGGTTCAATCCCCAGTACCTAAAAAAAAAAAAAAATACAGTGTTAGCTCAGTGTTTGAGACAAGGCCAATGAATGAGATAAGTCAGGAAGAAATGTCTAATTTTTATCCACAAAAAGGTTGAAATCAAAGACGAAGAGAGAGCTGGGCATGGTGGTGCATGCCTATAATCCTAGTACTTGGGAGGCTGAGACAACAGGTTTGAGGACAGCTTCAGCCACGTAGAGAGACTCTCAGCAACCTACGAAGACCCTGTTTCAAAACCAAAAAATAAAATAAGACTAGGGGTGTAGATCGGAGGTAGGATGCCCCTGGGTTCAATCCCCAGTAACACACACACACACACACACACACACACACACACACACACACACACGCATGCACGTTTTCCAAGTCAGATTTTGTATCTATGCCACACCTGTTAAACAGCAAGAATAACCCCTATTGTCCTGGGTGCCAGACACAAGGCAGCTTGGTTTCTGGCAACACAGTGAATTGTCACAAGCCCTGTCAGAGCTACTTTCAGTAAATGGTCTGAGCTCATCCTCTGCACCCAGAAGAGCCACTCAGAAGATTAGAAGAAATGGATGCTGACCCTTAATTTGAGCATGTGTCAGTCAAAGTCCCAGGGTTTGAGGCCAGCTTCCTCCCATGTTCCTGAGCACAGAAGGCTCCAGTCCCAGTTTTCACCTCACCCAGGGTGCCTGCATTCCTTCATCTTGGTGCTTCTTCAAAATCGTTAGCCTGGTCATCTGGCGTCTTCCCAGCCCCCACTCTGCACATTTCTCTTCACTTACATTAGTGTGCTTGACTTCAAGGATCCTGAAATCAAAGTACATTGTTGACCTTGAAAGTTGTATTTTTCTCCATTTGTCTACCCGAATTTTCTGAAAACTTGGCCTAACAGTGATAATGTTGAGGATGCTGGGTAGATAGCAGCAACAGGATATTACAGATACTTTACAATTTGGCAGTATATGAGTGGGCTGGGTGTTGTGTCGACTTCCTGATAAGTCACATATTGGCTCCGCGCTGATTTGGGAGATACTGTTTATTAAATGCAGGGACTTTTCTTTTTTAGTTTTTAAATAAGGAGAAACAGGCTCTGCTATAGGAAGTTACAAATTCAAAGGTGCCACAATCATAGTGTAGGTCCAGATGGTGCAGATCCTGACAGCTCCTCTTTTTGAATACCTTCTATGTGCCAGGCACCCAACTAAAAGCTTTACGTGTGTCACTTCATTTAATCTCTGTGACAATCCTGTGATCATTGTCCCACCTACAGACCCAAGAAGTAAGAGGTCAAATGACTTTTCCGATGTCATCCAGCTACCAAGTTGTGCCTGCTGCTCTGTCCAGTCTTCCTCTTTTCATTACAGCCTAGGATGAAGGGTGCAGTGTTTATTCCAGAAAATCAAAGAAGGCTCATGTCAACATTCCAGGAAAGAAGGCTGTTGGTACTGTTCATTTTGTGGAGGATGCCTGATAACATGTTAAAAAAAAAAACAATAATAATGGCAAATAACCCCTGGTAATATGACTGAGACCGCTGCACTCACCCCCATGGATGAGCAACACCCCCTCTTTGGGGCCCAGGTCCTGGCTTCTCCTGCTCTAGTTTAGGTCATGCCCCTCTGCAGCTGTGTCCTAGCCGATATTTTCCATGGAAGGTTCTGCTGTGGTACTTCCTCCATGGAGATTATGCCAGGGGCCTGTTTCATAGGTTTGCTCTCTACCCGTTTAGAATGTCACTTCCGGATTTCTACACAACCTTAGGGTTTAGGAATGTCAGTTGTTTTTTCCTGTTCTTTATGGAAACCTCTGTTTTAAACCGGAGTGGGAAAACTATTCTGGTGCTCATGAGATTTATTAAAAGTACCTCTTGTCTTTGGTGAGTGGTGGTGAATGATGAAGATCTCATTAGAACTCAGACGTCGCAGTCCCAGGTGTAGCATAACTAGAGGCACTGGGAGAGGGGGAGGCCAAGGCCTGAGGCAGGCAGGGGAGGAAAGACATGGACTCCCCAGATGTGAAGGGGCCCCTCCAGTATGCTCTGTTAGCATTCCGCACTTCCTCCTCTGTGCCATTAAAGTCATGAGTTCGTGTGCCTGCACTGTGAGCCCTTGGGAGTAGTGCCTGACACTCACCAGGGGATCAACAAATATTTATTTGAATGACTAAACCAATGAATAAAAGCTTCCACCTCCAATTCAGGCAAAAATATACATTTATTGCTTAAAAATCACTTTGAGCCCCACCTCTAGAGTGGAATGGATTTCAAGAGAATACCATTTGATTTGACAGTTACATGTCCAGAACTGTACTTTCCTGTTTTGCTTTAATAAGGTTTTCACTCTTGACTACACACTGCAATCACTTGGGTTTTTTTTTTAATTTGTTTATTTATTTTTTGAGAAGCAGCATCAATATCCTACCCCATTCTCCTCTAAGATTCTAACTTAATTGGCCTCCGATAGAGCTGCTGGAAATCATTTTAAAAAAAGCTTCCTAGGTGCTTCACTGAGCAAGTGGGGTTGAAAGCCAGGGCTCCACGTTCACCTGCAGCAGCTAATGTGTAGTTGCTAGCCCATGTAGTTGTCCAGCCTAAGAGCTTCTCCCAAACCCCAGAAGGAGTTTTGTAGACACAATTTCCTGGTAGAAATGTCTGAGTTGAAAACACTGGGGTTAGGAGCAAATGGGTCTCTCTTGCCTTGGGAAAAGAGTTTTGAACTGTGTTCAAAGACAAGGATTCATCAAAGTCTGTGTACATAGTTGATGGAATAAGAGCTGTGATTGTTTTGCCTGAACTATTATAATAAAAGCTTAAAATATTTTCTGGCTTCCCTGATATGTGAATCTGTGTGCATCTGGGATGGACTTTGTTCATGAAACTACTTGGGTCAGATTATCTTGTGTCGAATGTTGTGGGGGGAATGGGAAGGAGAGAGACCAACTATATTTTTCTTTTGCTCTTAAACCTTTGTGTTCTCAGTATATCCGTATCCAGCTTGCTATTTCCTTTTTCTTTAATTATTTAAAAACGGATATGGCTTCATGCCTTTGTCCTGTGTCTTTTAAAGAAAAAAAAAAAAGGTGTGTATGGGTGTCCCCATCCTGGAGCTTCTGGGAACAGGTGCACAATGTGCTTTTCCAGGATAATTTGCAGAGAAATGGACCTTTACAGACACTAAGCTTCCTTTCCTATGTGGGTTTTGCTGATAGTTTTATATACAGGAGTTTTGATTAATTGGTGTCAAGAACTGTGGAAGGTCTGAGGTTTTACCCTCATGTAAGTTAACAAATTAGCCTGCCATGGTTTCACGGATGGTGACACAAGACGGGCGACTCCTGGGTGTGAGGCAGTGACTGACTTCATTACTAACAGCATTGGCAGGCCAGAAAGCTGGCAATTTCTGGTGCCAGGGTGACATACATAGAGCTGGATAACACCGCAGTGGGTTGTGTTATAGGAGGGGACCTCAGAACTTCTGGAACCTCGATCTTTGGCACTGGGCCAGGCATGCCTCCTCTGTGCTCCAGATGATCCCACTCACTCTGCCTCCCAAGGCTGTTCACTACACAAAAATCCTTGAAAAGATAATCTGGAACAAGGACAGTCAGTGCTTTTGCTTATAAGAAATACAGAAACCCTGCCTCCTGTAGAGAATTGCCTCCCCCAAAGTAAATCAGAAATGAGACGGAGCGCTCGTGGAAGTGTGGATAAAGTTGAACACTGAGGGGGACAGTGGACTTCAGGAAGTTTCTGAGACTCCACCTCAAATGTAACAAGTGAGAGCCTAGCTCCCTTATGTCCTGATGGGCATTTGCTATTTAAGGAGCCACCCCACGACTTAATGGCTCACAACCTTCACCACGAGTTTCGCTCAGGACTCTGTGGCTGGGTGACCCTTCTGGTCCTGGTGGGTTCAGCTGCTGTCAGTTGGGTTCATGCATCCACCAGCCAGTGGTTCTGGCATCACTGGACAACAGAGGCAACTGGCCCAGCAGACTGGCCAAGGCATCTGCACATGTCAGCAGCCATGGATTCTAAGCAGCAAGACAGCAAGCCCTGTGTGCAAGCTCAGTGTAAGCCTCCGCATCACATTCGCCAAAGCCCTACAGCAAAGGCAGGTCACCTGAGTAACCTGAATTCAAGATGGAGAAGTAGACCCCACTTCTTAAGGCAGGAAAAGACCTTCAGGCTATACTTTGTAACCTTCCACACTCAAGGTCATGATGGGCTGCTTTTGTTTCATCCTATAGGTCTCAGCTCCTCAGCAGGTCTGTTCATTTTCTCCTATCCAAGTATTAACCAGGCCTGACCCTGCTTAGCTTTCAAGACCAGATGAGATCAGATGTGTTCAGGGTGGTACGGCCAGAGACTGCCTCATTCTCTCTAGCCTCCAGCCATCACTCCTACCCATAACCCAACTGCATTTTTTTCATAGTCCTTACTAGATTCTGAAATTATTTACTTATTTGTTCATTAATGCACATGTTTCTTGTTTTGTTTTGTTTGTTTGTCCAACCACAAAGAAAGCTCTTGAGGACAACAACTTCGGCACTCAGAGACGTGACTGCATCTAGTACACATCAAGAAAAAGCTGAGCTGTGCATGGTGTGTGTGCCTGTAATCCCAGCACTTGGGAGGCTGAAACAGGAGGATTGCAGGTTCAAGACCAGCATCAGCAAGCTAGCAAGACTGTCTCAAAAATGGGCTGAGGGCATATTTTGGAGGTAGATGCCCTTGGGTTCAATCCCCAGTGCCAAGAAAAAAAAATCTCTTAATTGAATGATGATCAAAGATGGATTTGGTTGTCTTTATGGAACTTGTGGATAACCACAAATACATGGACTATAAACTCTTGCCTTGTAGGAAAGCTATGCACATGAAAGAAGGGAAACTCAGTTATTAAATTACTTTATCTTCAAGATACTGACTTTAAGATTGGGACCAACATTTCTTCCTTTAGTTGAAAAATGATTCCTTTTCTTAGGACTTAACTCATTATTTTGGGGTTTATTACAATTTTTGTAGTATTGGGGATTGAACCCAGGGACACTCTTCCACAGAGTTACCTCTCCAGCCCTTTTTATTTTTTAAATTTTGAGACAGGATCTCACTAAGTTGCCTAAGCTGACCTTGAATTTACAATCCTCCTGCCTCAGCCTCCTGAGTAGCTGGGATTATAGGTTTGTGCCTTGATGCTTGACCATTCATTAACATTTTAATGAAGGAAGATTCCCCCCCCCCCCCAGGCTTAGAAAGCCTATGAGTTTAGGACTTGGAGGCTTAGGAAAAAAAAAAAAGCTCTTTATAATATCACTTATAAAAGTTACTCCTAATTTTGCTTCAAAGTTAAGGGGAGGACCATGGCGAGACTATTATCTTCTCCTTTATTCTCACACTACGAATTGTGGAATGCAAGGAGATCTGGACACATTATTCAGAGCTTAACTACATGGGGTCAAACCTCAGTCCTGGAAACAAAATCTTTGTTAAGAGAAGCAGAACCAGTAGGAGATATGTATCGATATATTTCTATATCTGTATACCTGTATATCTATATCCATATTCATATCTATATTTATCTACCTAATCATCCATCCATCCACCCTCCATCCATTTACTTATTATAAGAAATTGACCTGTATAATTGGTGCTGGCTTCAAACTTCTAAAATCCATAGGACAAGAACTCAGGACTAGATCCTGGGCAGGCTGGAACTCACAAGCACGGACCAATGCTTCAATACACAAGGAACATTTCTTTAAGTCTTAGCCCTTCTTTGAAGACCTGAAAGCTGCTTGATCAGGTCCATCCAAATTATTCAGGATAACCCCCCCTTTCTTAAAGTCAACTTTAAAGACTTCAATTACATCTGCAAACTATCTTTATGATAACACCTAGATTATTGTTTTTAAAAATATTTTACTGATGCATTATAGTCTCACATCATAATGCAGCTCATAGTGTTCGTGACATACATGCACACAGCCCCTGGTGGGCTTTCCCCCGGCTCCATTCCCACTCCCCCCTTCCTCATGCAGGGTATTGATATTAGCATTGGTATTCTCACGTATGTACATAATCTCAATGGAAGTGTTTCCTTCATTGATCCTCCTTCTCCTCACCACCCTAGACCACCTCCATTGCTCCACTGGGGTTTCTCCTTCATTATCTGGAGTCCCTTTGATATCCAGATTACTCCTCAGGTTCCACATATGAGAGAAAACATATGACCCTTCACTTTTTGTGACTGGCTAATCTCACTTAGCATAATGTTCTCCATGTCCATCCATTTTCCTGAAAATGACATAATTTTGTACTTCTTTATTGCTGAGTAGAATTTCATTGTGTGTCTATCCCATAATTTTGTAATCCATTCATCTATTGGTGGACACCTAGGTTAGTTCCCATAATTTGGCTATTGTGATTTGTGCTGCTATAAACATGGAAATGCATATATTACTGTAATTCTCTTATTTCAGGCCCTTTGGAAAGATACCCAGGAGTGGTATAACTGGATCATATGGTGGATCCATTCCCAGTTTTCTGAGGAATCTTCACACTGATCTCCATAGTGGCTGCAACTAATTTGCAATCCCACGGACAGTGTAGAAGACTTTCTATTTCCCCCCATCCTCTCCAGTATTTATTGTTTTTGACTTCTTGATTATTGCCACTCTGATTGGAGTTAGAGGAAATCTCAGTGTAGTTTTGATTTGTATCTTCCTGATTGCTAACGATACTGAACACTTTTCATGTATTTATTGGCCATTTGTATCTCTTCTTTTGTGAAGTGTCTATTTAGTTCAGTTGCCCATTTCTTGATTGTTTTTTTCCTTAGTGCTGAGTCTTTTAAGTACTTTGTATATTCTAGATATTAGTCTTCTATCAGAGGGATAGCTGGTAAAGATATTCTCCCATTCCATAGGCTCTCTCTTTAGACTCCAATGGTGTCCTTTGATGAGCAGAGGCTTTTTAGTTTAATGCCATCCCATTTATTAATTCTTGTTTTAATTTTCTGAGCTTTGTGGGTCTTATTAAGGAAGTTTCTACCTGTGCATATATGTTGGAGTGTTGGACGTATGCCCTCCTCTAGTAACTTCAAAGTCTCTGGTCTAATTTCCAGGTCTTTGATTCATCTCGAGTTGATTCTTGTGCAGGGTAGGTAAGAGGTAAAGGTTTAATTACGTTTTTCTACAAATGATAACCAGTTTTCCCAACACCGTTTGTTGAAAAGGACGATAGTCCATCTAAATCGACACACAAAAAAGCCATTCCACTGGGCCTGGATTGGGCAGAAAGGAGCCTGAGCAAGTACTAAAGAGCTCTGGATATATTCCTTTGTGCCTTCTCAGGGACTGCAGAAAAGTAAGCTAATTCTGTAAACTAGTAATTTTCTAATATAAAAATAATCAGTATGATAGAAACATACATGCTATCATATTAAACCTCAATATTATATATAATTATAGTGCACCAATAAAAGTATATTAAAAACCAGCAAATAGAATAATAATTATCCCAACTGTTACCCATTTAAGAAGACTAAGTGATATTTTTGAGATTTTGAGGAACACTGAGCTTAAAGGGCAGGGCTGGGAGTCCTTGCCACTCGGGTTTTTTGCCTATAATTGTTACTGCCAGAAATCATTTAGTATAGATTTACACATCAGAAAATTCCACATCTCCACATACATACACTGTACTCTATACACATATCATGTGCATTTACGCATCAAGAACTCTTGCAGAGGAATTCAGACAAAGGCATAATTTGAAGCAGAGAAAAACTAAAGCAAGTAATCTATATAGCTGGCATGACTTTGCGTTGCTATTTTTGGATATCATTCAAAACTTGGCACTCAATTTGCTTTGGGGTCAGAGTCAGCATGTGTACCCTGAGGTACATTAAATAAGAAAAACCTTGTGGGTTCCTGGGAAGTTTCTTTGCTACTTCTCCTGACCCCTCTGGATATTTCAGCTGCTTCCAATACCTCACATTGCATTAAAGGTGGAAAAGTCTTCCTTTCATTTAGTACTAGAGTAAGCTTGAAATAGAAAATGTACTTGGGAGAGTTATGAAGGCAAACAGCATGTTCACATTGAGAGGCCAATGACAGATTGCTTTATGGCTTCTTCAGATTTTGACGAAGTATGAGAATGCCTTTATGGAGGGCTGTGTGGACAGAAGGACCCGCCAGTATTTGAAGAGATGGGTTTAGAGATGGAGGATGGTGAATGGAGTGCTAATGCCTGGCAGTTTGGTTGAGAACTGGCCCAAGTGACCTATGGCACAGAAGCTTCAGGAAGTTCTGCTGACACATGCTTTCTTCAGAAAACAATTGTAATCATATATTTGGCCAGTTGAGTCCACACTATTTGGTGTGTTTATATTGGATTTATTTGAGTTTTTAAGAGGAAATTGATCATGAACATAGTCAGGTTGTAATTCCCAAGGTAAATATAAACAAATACTGGTGTGGGACTTTTTGGCAAAGCCATCCCAGGATTTCCTCAGAGGGATAGGAAGAGGGTTGAAATCTTAAAAATGTATCTTTAGGGTGAAATAAGCCCAAGGCAGCTGGGCTTGTCTGTCAGCTCCCCTGGAGGTGGGCTCTCTTTTGTCACATGGTGATAATGGCAGAGGGTCTGCCCCTTCTGAGTGTGGTATGAGGTAACCCAGCGGAAGGTGTCTGTGAGCTGTAGGGCCCTACATCCAGGTGAGGTTGTGTGGTTAGGTAAACGCCCCTTGGAACATCACAGGAGATCTTTTTGTCTCAATCAGGAGCTTCTGGGTGCTAGGAGGGAGTCCAGAGAGAGGATGGGGCCTTGTGCCACATCTGTACCTCGCTCTGGGCATCTCTTCCATTTAGCTATTCTGAGTTGTATCCTTGATGATATACCAGTGAATGTAACAAACAATAACAACAACAACATGAAGTATGAAACTACTGAAACAAGACTCCCCCCCCCCCCAAAAAAAAATTTAAATGCTAAAGCCATTAGAACAGGCTTCAGTTGTCATTTGAAAGCAAGGACCAGGAGAGTGCTCCAGAATGAGGAAGAATAATGGTAAAAGAGCCACTACTACCATTCTCTGCAGTCTGAGGTTGCTGGTGCAGGGATTTTACTAGAAGAATTCTACATTACAGACCTTTCAGTTTGGGGAGGCTACTCATGCCAAAGCCCTAGGCAAAGGCTTAAGTCATAGTTCAATGTATAGAAATCGCCATTTTATCACGAGTCTAATCTGTGCAGTGCCAAATCCAGTGCTGCCCTCCCAGCCCGGCTTCCCAACTCCTGAAGTGGCCAAAGGGCCAGCTGTGTATTTGTATTCATATCTTATACATTTTTATGTATATGTGATATTTGTATATACATGTTTGTTTGTTTGTTTTGTGGTACTGGGGATTGAACTCAGGGGCATTCTACCTCCGAGCTACACCCCCAGCCCTATTTTTTTATTCTTTATTTTGAAACCGAGTCTCACTAAGTTTCGGAGTGCCTCACTATGTAGCTGAGGCTGGCCGCGAACCCGGATCCTCTGGTCTCAGCCTCCCGAATGCTGGGATTACAAGCGTGCGCCACCACGCCCGGCTATATACATGTTTATTTATACATAACCCACACATACACACTTATGTTTTAGGCCATTGCAGATATTTGCTTCCTACCGAGGATACCAGCTATCATATCTCTAGTCTGCTGACTTGAGGCTAATGCTGATCCATTGGATTATTTCTTTGGTGAGTTCATTGACCATACTCCTTGGGTGCAGGGCTAGCTCAGGTTCCTGAGAACAATGGTGGTGACCGTGGGGACAACGGTCCAGTTGGGCATGGGGCAGAGCTCCAGGCTCCACCATCCTCACACATGCAAATAGGAGGCCATTGCCTGCCTGTGCTCCAGAAGATCATACCCGCCATCCTGTGTCCTCTTTGTCAGCATGCCAAAGGTTGACCTGGCTGTGTTAACAAAGCACGTCAAGTTCTTTGCTTGTAGATTAAGCCTATAAAGAATTCTTATTGGCCATTTTGTCTTAGCATCTATGACAGCAATGTGTTTATACCTCACAGGGACTAAAATCCAATCAAAGAAATGTAATGGCCTAAGACACTTGTTTCTTCAGATAAGTAATCCAGACAATGCCTGTACTATTGCCCAGGATTTATGTAGTGCTTTTTCTTCAAAGAGCCCTGTGTGCCTTTAAGTAGCCCATTCATCTTCAAGCACCCTGGAGAGAGATTGTCAACAATGTGATATTTTTTAGCAGGAGAAAGCAAAGCAAAAAGATATTGTTTGAAATCACAGGAGGCTGACCACAGATCTGGTCTGAGCATCCAGAACTCTGCACACCAGACCAATACGCTTGACCAGGTGATGCTGGTTTTAAGGTGGCTCCATCTTGAATGGCATTGGCAAATGCATGTATGGCTCCCAGTGCTACCAGGCCCTGCGAACTGGCTATGGGGTTCTTTCTTCTTGAGCCACTTTGTAGCTCCAGGGTCCTTCTCAACAGTGCTCTTCAAGCCGTTTCTTCAGACAGTGTTGGCAAGAGGATTGACTCCGCCTTGCTATTTATGATCAGAAGTTGGGCTAAAATGCAAAGCAAGCTTTATCTTCTACAGAAATGTGTCTGTTAAAATCCCAAAGTAACCATTCATAGGTGACATCATTCTGACCAGAGAATGCTATCTGGTCAGCTGTCATTTGACTTTACATTGAAAGCTGATATGGAAAATAAGAGGTACAGATCTACAAAGGAGTGAGGGGCCCTCAGAAGCAGGACTTTGTCTCTACTGTAAGAGTGAGCTTGAGACTCAGGTGAGACTTGTCACTTGCCTGAGTGAGTCAGATATTTTATACTGCTATTGTTCAACACACAACAACTTCACACATCAACTTCCAGTTGTGTGTGAAGGTCAGGTCCCTTCAGTGTTGGGCTGAAGCTGTACAGAATTAATAAAAGTAAAGGGTTCCCTTTTTTTTTTTTGATGGATCAGTCATCAGACCTCAGAGGTTGGAGCTGAGTGAAAAAGCCAAGACATGTAACTATACCCTTCTGCATCTCAGGAAAGGAAGGAGTGATTTTTTTTTAATTTCAGGAAAATCAAAGCAACCAAGATTTGTTCAACTCAAGTATATAATTAGCTGACAAGTTTTTTTAAAAAAATTTTTAGGAAGGCAAGTTCCCCTTCAACAGATTTTGTATCCATGAATTTGGAAGATGACAGAAGAAAATCAAGATCATTTGAAAAGAACTAATTATAAGAACTTCACCTTTGAATTGACACTAAGTGGGTGGCAGAGGTGGAAACACCCTTATAGCTTCAATATTTTCAGGTCTAGAAAATGGAGAAGGGGGAACAGACATATTTTTAGCATGTAGCATGTTGACAGCCACTGATTTTAAAATAAGTGCAGACTGCAAAGCCCACTGATCTCCAGATGTCTAAGACAAGAGCTCTGAAGTTATCCAAAGCCTTTGGATTTCTTTGGGAGCTGCCCTATGTAAAACTGTTAAGGAAATTAAGCTTCTCTCTCTATTTAGCTGAGGCTGGCCTTGAACTTGCGATTCTCCAGTCTTACCCTCCCAAGTATTGGGATTACAGGAGTGCACCATCATGCTTGACTCCCTTTCAGGGTTTTTTTTTTTTTTTTGTACTGGGGATTGAACCTAGAGGCATTCTACTTCTAAGCTACACCTCTAGCCCAATTTTATTTTATTTTTTATTTTGAAACAGGGTCTCACTAGGTTGCTGAGAGTCTTGGTACTTGCTGAGTCTGGCCTCAAACCTGCGATCCTCCAGTCTCAGTCTTCTAAGCACTGGGATTACAGGTGTGCACTACCATGCCTGGCTCCATTTCTGGTTTTGATACACTAATCCCTGCAACATTCTGTGAATATTGTTCCATCTCAGGTCGTCCATTTTCTCACTCTGTCCTCTAGTCTCTGGAGAAGCAACCTACCAGGAGCCAAATCTCACTTCAATATCTCCTCTCTGGTCCTAATTTTTCCCTCTTCCAGTTTTCCCCACCCCAGACCTGCTATAGGCACTCGCTGATGCCCATGATCCATATTTGTTGCTTCTCAGGTTACTGGTTCCCATGGATGCATTACTCTCTCCCAAGCAGCACAGCAGCCCAATAGCCCTGGGCTTCTGCAGACACAGGGAAAAAGCTTCTGAACTGTAGAAGTTTTGGAGGGGGTAGTTAGTGTCTGCACCCAGTACTTGCTCCCTGAATGTGCTCTCAGTACATCATTGACGTTCAATAAATGGCAAATAATATCAACTCATACAATAAGAATCTCTATCAAGGAACAAAGAGCTCTTTGTGCAATGTGTACAACCTTGTGGAGAGTCTATAAAGTGTTTTGATGAAGAACCCCAAGGCCTCTGCTCAGAGTTAGAACAGAGCTATCGAGGCCTTGAGCTGAGGGCTAATGGTTTTTGCTTAGTAGGCAATTTTTTTTTCTTGTTATATACAGATGAGTTGGGCCAAATGACCTGTTTTACATATATTTGAAAAGTACCATGAAGATGCTATCAATGGGGTCTTTGTTTAAGCCTGGTGTATTCACTAAAAACAGATCAGAGAACTGAAGTCAATTCACTCAACAGTTAATATGAGCTGGGTGTGGGAGCACATGCCTGTAGTCCCAGGACATGGGAGGCTGAGGCAGAAGGATTGTAGGTTCAAGGACAGTCTCAGCAATTTATCAAGATTTTCAGCAACCTAGTGAGACTGTGTTTCAAAAACAATAACAACAACAACAAAAAAGAAATAAAAAAGGTCAGGGGTATAATTTGAAAGTAGAATGCCCCTGGGTTCAATCCCCAGTACCACAGGGGGGAAAAAGTTAATATGACAGGTAGTAAGTAATAGAACATCATTGCTTTGTGCTCAACTGACAAGATAATGAGGAAAAACCATCCATCTTATCTGGCAAAACAATACATTTATACATTCATAGGACACTCTTGAGAGAAGAAATAAAACATTTCTGTTTCTTATAGAGATGGATTTTCTCCTGCTATGGAACAAGGAAGATGATCTCATTAACAAGTTCAGCCATTCACACCCTAAAGAAACTGGTCCATCAGTCATTTGCCTTGTCTCAGTTGACTATACCTGTATTACATCCCCCCCCCCCCAATTAGCTTTTAAACAAGAAGCGCTTCTCATTGCACCTCTACACATTAGCCAGGCGCTTCTCCTGATCTGTGCTTGGTCGACTCAGGAGATTTGGGTCTCTTGCGGGTGGCGTGTGCAGCTCTGCGGTTCTTGGCTGGGTTCTCACAGGCTCTGTTGGATTATCTGGTGTCTCTTCCATGTAGTCTCTCATCCTCCAACAGGCTATCCCAGATTGTTTGCAAGGTCATGAAGGGTTTCAAAAGAACAGTAAGGACCTGCAAGACCTCTGAAGCCTAGTTAGAATGGGAAAACCATCACTTCTATTGTGTTTTATTAGTCAAGGCCTGATTCAAAACAGAGAAAGGATACTCCTTTTAATTGGAGGAGATGCGAAGTCACATTGCAAAGGGCTTGGAGACCCAGAAAGCATTAATTGGACCATCGATGCAATCGACCTACCATACTCCACATGTAGAAACTTTCAGAATCTGCCATGTGGTTTATGTAGGGAGCACAGGTGCTTTCAAAGAACAAATGGAGCTCTGATCAGAATTCAGCCTGAAGCTCCCATCATGATTTCTCCTGTCTGCTTTGAGTTCCTGTTGCTACTTTGGGGTAGTCACTGTCACCAGCTGCTTGTAAGCACAATGTCCAGCAGTCTATATTTGCTAATTTAGATGCACAATGTTAAGTGAAAGACAAGAGAATTGGTTCCATGATTAAATTAGGGAGAATAAAATTCCAGTTGAATAAGCACATGATAGAAAATGCTGGATTGTCGTTGAGATGAAATGTCACTCTAAATAAATAACGGGACTTCAAATTTAATTTACTGATTCGATAAGCACTTATTGAGCATCTACTATGCATAGGACATTGCAATTAATAGATTAAGTCAGGCTCTCACCCCTACAGCACAATAGAATATGATTCAATTGGATTTGGGTAGAACTTGCCCATAGGTATTTTCTACACATCCCCCATGTGATTCTCACATACAACTAGGGTTTAGAACTACTAGGTTATATTATTGATTCAATCTGTGGAATCCAATTGACTCAAGCACCTTGTAGTTTGATTCTGGCTCTGAGCTTGACTATATATATTAATTCTGTCAATCATATTTTTAGGGAGACCTACCATAGGCATGGCATCTTGTAATGTACTTGTATTAATGGACAAGGTTGCAGTTATGGAAACCTAGATATACACACTGGAGCTTAGGCAAGAAGATGGGATAATAAGATAACAGGGATAATGGGGGGAATGTTATACAAGTTTTAAAAGGCTAGGGCAGTTCTTAAGCACATATGAACCACCCAATCTTATTAAAATATAACTTTGGATTTAGAAGCTCCCAGGTGATGCCGGTGCTTCTGTTCTGTAGACCATACATATCTCTGGGGTCCACAGTTAGTGCACTACTAAGTTCCTACCTTGGTCTACCAGGTAACGTTTTTCCTATGGAAAATTTCTGGACTTTGTAGTGCAGATCAAATGGCAGTTTGAATTTGCCTTTCTGTCATTTGTTTTAAAACATAATTCTGCCAAATGAACCAGTCTACACACACTTGGACAATAGAGAATTCGCTCAAGGACTGATGCCCTTGCTTAGCCCAGTCGTCCCCTTTGGGGGTACTGTGGTGAGCGGAGGGGTGTGGGCTTGGAGTCATAGGCCTGGACTCAGATGGCTGTTGACTCTTTCTAAAGTGTAAGTTGATTAAACCTCTGAGTTTCAGTTTCCACATGTAAAATGGGGATTGCAATCCCTTCCACATGAAGAATGGGTTGTTGAGTAAGTTAAGCAGTTTCTCATCTATCTGAAGCCGATGGCACGATAGCACAGTGCCCAGTGTAGAGTGGGCCCTCACTTAGTATTAGTGATCTTTATGACTGTGTCACAGCTGCTGTGACAGCCACTGCCAGTGGCTGTGAGTGAGATTCAGACCCTGCTTGAGATGTGGGTGGAAGACTGACAAGAAAATCACGGATGACAGCAAGCTTGATGGCCCCACGGAGGAGCCGTCTTCAGCCCAGAGGTGTCTCGATGCTGGAGTCGGCGGATGCCCTCTCTCGTGCTCGCTGTGTGATAGGAGATCTTCTCTTGTTTTCCAGACAGAAGAAAAGCCAGCATGCAGATCTTCCCCTGCAAAAGGGTTCTTTCTGAGTCACTTTTTTTTCCCTATAGGAGTTGGGCCAAAAGGCAAGATGAGGCTACTTTGGCTTCCAGGGAGATGCCATTTAAAATAGGAAAGGAGCCAGGCATGGTGGCACACACCTGTCATCCCAGTGCTTGGGAGGCTGAGTCTGGAGGATTGCAGGTTTGAGAATAGCCTCAGCAATGTAGCAAGACTCTCACAACCTAGTGAGACCCTGTTTCAAAGTAAAAAATAAAAAGGGCTAGGAGTGTGGCTCAGAGGTAGAATGCCTCTGAGTTCAATCTCTAGTACTACCTGCCCCCAACACAAACACACATGCACACACACATACACACACACACACACAAAATAAATAAATAAGTAAATAAATAAATAAATAAATAAATAAATAAATAAATAAATAAAGGAAAAGATTCAGTTGGGCATGGTGGTGCAGGCCCATAATCCCAGTACTGGAGAGGCTGAGTCAGGAGAATCTCAGGTTAGAGGCCAACATCAGAAATTTAGTGAGACTTGTTTCAAAATTTAAACAAGCAAACAAACAAAAGGGCTGGCAGTGTAGCTCAGTGGTAGAGTCCCTGGGTTCAATCCCCAGTAACACACATACATACACACACACACACACACACACACACACACACACACACACACACGCACACACACACAGACATGAAGGAATTCATAATACTTTTGGAGCAACTGATCCCTCTTTAGGGAGGAAGGAGAAACTGCAGATCAATTCATTCTTCCCAGAGGGAAGGAAGCAAAAGGAAAAGGAAGGAAGGACAGAATAAAGGAAGCAAGAGAATAATAAGGGCACAATTTCACAGCTTCAGAAGGGAATGTGGAGCGGAGTCTGGCTCTTCTGAAGTTTATTTCAGGGAAACAGCTCTGGTCACTGTATCTCCTCACACTCCAAACTGGACTTGCTACTCAGCTTCAAAAACTGAACCCTGCCTCTGTAGCCACCGTGTGATGGTTAATCTGGAGTGTCAACTTGACTGGATTAGAAAACACCTGCGATGACATGATTTGGGGTGTGTTGATGAAATGACTGGCTTATGTAAGGGCAGGTTGATGGGGAAGTCCTGCCCTGAATGTGGGCAGCACTACTCTGATAGGTGCAGGACCTGGATAAAAGAAGGAGAAAGCCACTCAAGGCATGTGTGGTTTTTCCTGAGGAAGGAGTGTTTGCTCTCTCCTGGAATATCGGCTTCCAGCCCTTCTGCTCTTCAAATGGGACATTCATCATTGCTTCTCTGCAGAGTTTCCTGGCCCTTTCATCTTGGCCTGGGACTGCGTTGTCAGCCGCTCCTATTCTGAGACCCCAGCTCTTGGACTACTCGACCAGCTGCTGGTTCCTCTGGCTCTTTGTGTAGGTGGCCACTTGGGACTTCACTGCTTTGGACTGTGAGCTGATTCAATAAATCCCCTTTACCATATACATATTGTATCCTGTGAGTTCTGTTACTCTATTGAACCTTGACTAATCCACACAATTTATAGGATCAGACACAAATGCCCTTTGTTACCTTTTCTGTCATGGAAGAAGTTAACAAATTCATACCTTGTCAGAAAATATGAAAACAGCAGCTATAAAAATTGTCACTTTAAAACAATCAAAGGTGATGTTAGAATTTCAGGGTACTGAGAAACTGGAGGTCTCAATACAGAATATTTGCCAACAGAACCATCACATCTTGATTGACTGCTTGATGCACAAATAACAGCTGTGATAGACACAGGACGCTGCAGCATCAGCTGTCCTACATCACGTTCTGGATGGTGGGTGTCGAAATGCAGACTTTACAGGCAGGATCTGACTTCCCCAGAAGGACAGCTTCCTGGTGACTACAGGACACCTGTAGGGGTGATTTGCACAATTTCTGAGGAGGGAGGAGGGGGAGAGAGCAGTACCTGATTTTTTTTTTCTCACCAGTTCCTTTCTTCTTGAACACATCCTCCACACTTCTGCCAGATATATTTCTAGTTATTGTATCTTGATTTCCAGCAACTTGTCTTAAAGCCCCCACAGGTTCCCTCCCTGTTGTCTGCGGGATACATTCCAAACTGCAGATGGTCTCTTAGCATGCTCCTGCCTCCAGCTGCTCAGAGTATCTGTCTCCGTGCCTAGGAGACGCCCCCGCTCTCATCTCCAAGTGAGCTGTCTCCTCTGCCTCACCTGCGCCGCCCTCACCCTGCAGCTTGCCCGGCCAGTGCTGATGTGTTCCAACACTCGGCACCGACATCACTGATCCACAGAGTCCTCTGGAGCCCTGGCACACGCCTCTTTAGCAGCGCAGTCCGTATGGGCTTAGAAGCGCTCCTTAAATATCCCCCACTCCAGACCTGGAGCTGTGTACCTGTGTTCTGAGCAAACTTAGATTGTGGAAAGCAACCAAAATACAGTCTCAGTCATTTCAAGAACACACAAACATCCCTTCCTTCCTTCCTTCCTTCCTTCCTTCCTTCCTTCCTTCCTTCCTTCCTTCCTTCCTTCCTTCCTTCCTGTGGGTCGAACCCAGGGGCATTCTACCTGTGAACTATATTCCCAGTCCTATTTTATTTTTTATTTGGAAACAGGGTCTTGCCAAATTGCTGAGTGTCTTGCTAAGTTGCTGATACTGATCTCAAACCTGCGATCCTCTTGTCTCAGCCTCCCAACTATCAGCTCAGTTTCTTTATTCATTGATACTTCATGCAAACTTTATACAACTTATGCTATTTTAGGGCAGAAAGAGAGATGGAGAAAGAGTAAATTAGTTCAACCTGGAAAGCAGGTTGGACAGTCTATTTCCATGGAGCTCACTGGTTGTGTTAGGGTCTCAGGTCCAGGTAAGTGATGAGTCTGCTTGGGTCTTCAGGCCTGACCTCAACTAGCACTCAACCAGAACCCAAGGTGAGGACTTGCCCAATGGCTGCTAGCAGAGGTGCTGGGTCAGCATTCAGCCTCATTATCAGTGGTTGGAATGGCAAGGTGGCCAGGCTCCTTGGCAGAAGAAGCTGTGAGTTTTGTCTCAGTTGCTGACAATTACAGTCCTGAGGTTGCTAGGGACTGGATGTGGTTGTCAAGGTGCTCCTGGTCAGCAGGTTTTATGTCTGCATGTTGCCTTTCATGCCTGGGCAGTGCACCTTGTGCCTGGTGTCTGTGTGTTGTCCCTGATACCTTAATTTGTTGTGACACACCTGTGCCTGCTGTGAGAGTTACATTTTCGCACTGCACATCTTGCCAGCGTGTGGTGAGCCGCACCTAGGTGTGCTTTGGGGGTTAAGTAACCCCTTGGCTTTAGTGGAACCTTTAAAAATGTATCTCTCTATCTCTCTATCATCTATCTATCTCTCATCTGCTCCATACAACCTGGCACCTACTAGGTATCAGCGAAGGGTACTGACTTGAGACATAACTAATGGGAGCTGGCATCATTCCACTTCCCCCAAATTACTTATTAAGGTTTTATATATTTTTCCTGGCCTTACTTTATCCATTTCAAAGAGTTATTTTGTTGACCATGCAAGTATATATGGTGAGTTATTGGCAACTATCCTTAGGTTTTGTTATCTTGTGGATAAATTGTCTATTAGGAAATTGATGCTTTTTTTTTATCTTAAAGCTTGGGGAGGACTCTTAGAATTCATCAATATGTGTTGCTTACTTGGGGTTAGCCTTGTGCTTTAGAAATTCACAAAGAATTAAGAGAAAACTTGAGGGGGTATGGTAGTGCATGCCTGTAATCCCAGTACTTGGGAGGCTGAGATAGGAGTATTGCAGGTTCATGGACCACTTCAACAACTTGACAAGACACTCAGCAACTTAGTGAGACTCTGTTTCAAAAAAAAAAAAAATAGCTGGGCATGGTGGTGCATGCTTGTAATCCCAGTACTTGGGAGGCTGAGACAGGAGGATCACAGGTTCACAGCCAGCCTTGGCACTTTAGCGAGCTCTCAGCAACCTAGTGAGACCCTGTTTCCAAATAAGATGTAAAATCAGGCTGCGGGTGTAGCTTGGAGGTAGAATGCCTCTGGGTTCAATTCCCAGTACCAAAATAAATAAATAAATAAATAAATAAATAAATAAATAAATAATAAATAAATAAAATAAAAAGGGCTGGGAGTATAGCTCAGAGGCAGAACACTCCTGGGTTCAATCCCCAGTACAAAAAAAAATTAAAAGAAAACTCAAGTTAATTTTGTCTGGAAGGTGATATGAGCTAAATACTTACTTGTGGGTGATGGGATTGTTTATTGAATACTTTTAGTTGAACAGCAGCTCCACCTGTGGGAGATGCTCTTCCTGGACTAGGAGGGAGGGAGTGTTTTTATCCATAAAGAAGGGTGGACACAGAGGAATCTGAGCAAACAGGACTTCTCAGTTCCCCCCACTCCAGTACCCTTGGCTCCTACCTTTCTGTCTTCACATTTTCCATTCTTTATCAAACCTCATATAAAATGCTTGGGCTCAGGTAATTTCTTATGAAGCCTCCCAAGTCACATAAAACTTACATTTGGATGATTTCTCCTGTAAATCTGCCTTTTTTAAAGAGACCCAGCTAGAAACCTAAGGTGAGTAGAGGAAAGACGTTTCCTTCCCTACATGGGTGAAGAGAAATACCATGTGCACACAGTAGACATCCCATGAAGACTGGCCCACGGATACCTACCTGACACGGGTAAAAAGGAGGTGATAAAAAAGGGGCATTTATTTCTACTTCAAAAGTGGCTCCCCCTCAAATTTTTTTTTTTTTTTTTTTTTTTTGTTATTGTTGCTGGGGATTGAATCCAGGGGCATTCTACCTCTGAGCTATACCTCCAGCCCTTTTTATTTTTATTATTTATTTATTTATTTGTGGTACTGGGGATTGAACTCAGGGACATTCTACCTCCGAGCTATACCACCAGCCCTATTTTTTATTCTTTATTTTGAAACAGGGTCTCACTAAGTTGCCGAGTGCCTCACTAGGTAGCTGAGGCTGGCCTCGAACCCAGATCCTCCGGTCTCAGCCTCCCAAATGCTGGGATTACAAGCGTGTGCCACCACGCCCAGCTCAGCTCTTTTTATTTTATTTTTGAAACAAGGTCTCCCTAGGTTACTGAGAGTCTTGCTACATTGCTGAGACTGTCTTTGAACCTGTGATCCTCCTGTCTCAGCCTCCCAAGCACTGGGATTATAGGTGTGTGCTATCACACCCAGCTTGCTCCACTCCTATTGACAGTTAGTGCCTTCTGTTTCCTACACAGAAAACACAGCTTCTACCAACTATGAAGTACAAAGTAAAACTTCAATAACACAAGATAACACTCTCAATAAAATGTAGTACAGTACTCATGCAAATGTCTATTGTTCCTGAATTACTTTGAATCCTGACTATCCAAAGCTTGTGTTTGTGACTATGACACTTATTCTTCAGGCCCAATAAAATGTTTGATATTACTAAACAAATTATTTTTTCAGAGAATTTCTCTAGTATCACTGAGCCAGCTATCATAGAGAGATACTTTTCTGAAGGAGACTAATTTAAATTTTATAGGATTACTTTCTGAAGAGTTCAAAGTACTGAACTGTGTATGCCAAGGACATAATTTTATCAGTGTATTTTTTTATTTGTATTTCTTAAGAAAACAGACGGCAAGTCAATATTTTGTGTAGTTTCACCATTTGGGACTAGGAGCAAGTTTCCCTAAAGGATTTTACAAAGTTCAAGGTCTCACTGGTTCACAATGAAAGGCTTACAAAGCAGGTCCTTGGAGGAAATGTGAAAAGGGTTGGAATTAAAGAGGCTGGAGGGAGACTAAATTTTTAAATATTCAGATGCTGTTGCACATTACAAGGTGGTCAAGTCTGGGAGCATTAGAGTTTAGAGTATGGAGAAAAGCACACATTTATTTTGGTATTCAATATTTATTAAGCTCTTTTCATGTGTTAGGTCCTATGCATTTGGCAGGTGGGATATAAAACAAAACAAAAACAATGGAAACTATTCTACCCTATGTCTATGGATAGCCATAAGATAACTTGAAAATCTACTGTGGGAAACTCTTGCCTCAAGGTTACTAGAAATCATAGAAGGTGCTAAAAACAAAGTGCTTACCACCTTTGAGTATGAAAACTACCTCAAACCAGTGCTTCTAACCTGTTTCTGTGTACAACTTATGGGGGATGCCTGGAAAAGCCAATCAGTGGTCTTGCCCAGAGGTCAGAGCATGGTTACTCGAGTTTGTGTCCCTGTATGGAGACCTCAGCTTCCTGTCTGCCTGCCTCCATGTCCTAGCCCTGACTCTGGAGGAGCACTTGGAAGTGGGTGACAAGGTTCCAGGACATTTACCTGGATCCAGGGTCCTGGTTTCATGGGTGAGCTTTTCTTAGATGCAAGGGGCTGAACTGCTCTTGCTTCCTGGACAAGACCTCTCAGCTCCTTCTTCTTAAGGGTGTCCAAGAATAGTTTCTCTTTCCTACTTTTGATGGCTGGGAGGGGCCTGAGATGGGTCTGGAGATGCTCTGGGCCAGGAAGACAGTGGTGACTTGGTCAGCTCCACCCTAGACTTGTAGGGGAAATACTGTTTCCCCCTCTTCTCAGGAAAGCATTTCCTTGGGTTTAGCATCAGAGTGACACAATCTAGAAGGCTGAGATTGGGATAGGAAAAGAGGTCCAGGGTTGGAAAGCCTGCTTTGGTCCTAGGCTTAAGGTGGGCTCATACTCCTGGCCTGAGATGCTCCTACGAGGCACGGGGTCAGCCTCACCCACTTACAAGGAGGCTGTGCTGAGCTGTGGGGTGAAAGTCTCAGGAGAAGGTCATTTGAGAATTCAAGGATCCTTGAAGTCCAACCAAACACTGCACCAATATATTCAACAACTTTGAACAAAAAGGCAAGGAGAGGTGGAGATGGCAACCTTGCTGCTAGAATTTGAACAATGCAGGGATGGTTGCCATAGTTGTTACTCTAGAAAATAAATCTTATAATAAAAATAATCAAGAGCACCTATTTTGGAATAAACAGCTCACAGCTGTCTCTTGAGTCAGTTGAGAACAACTCTAAATATGAGTCTCAGAGCTGCCATACGCCCTGTGCTCTTAGACCCGCTGCATATCTCTTCTGCCCAAAGAGCACACTGACTGCCTACGGCACACGACATGGTGCCACTCTCGAGCCTCCTTCTGGACACCCTCAGTGCTCCAGTCTCCAGGTGCTGCAAGCTGGCCTACCAGCAGCTCTCCTGTCATTTAACCCATTAAGTCCCAAGTTTTCAATTCTGCATCTGTGTGGATTTCAATTTCAATTCAAATGATAAATAAGTTGGGGATCATAATCTAGAGCTTATCCTATAATTTATTATCATTAATAATGTTAATGAGTATTAGCTGGGCATGGTAGCACATTCCTGTAATCCTGGTACATGGGAGGCTGAGACAAGAGAATTGCAGGTTTGAGGCCAGCCTTAGAAACATAGCAAGACTCTCAGGAACCTAGCAAGACCCTGTTTCCAAACAAAAAATAAAAAGGGCTGGGGTGTAGCTTGGAGGTAGAAAGCCTCTGGGTTCAATTCCCAGTAACA
>PVLC010017861.1:0-33047 GCA_004027655.1 Graphiurus murinus
AGAGAGAGAATGTCATGGGTGAAGGAGTTCAAATGAGAGAAGGAGAGGGAGCCAGGTCCAGAAGGAATGAGATCTGCTGCATGGCAGAGAGGCTTGCCCGGCCAGGTAACCCATTTCCGCTGCATGAAAGCAGGGCTTGTCATTGGGAGCTGGAGGGCAAGAGAAAACAGATCCAGCAAACCCCTTCCTCTCAAGGGACTCTGACAAGTTGTGTTTTAATCTAATTAATACATTCAGGAAGTTGGCCAAGAGGAATGTGATTATTTAATTGTTTTGTTCAAAGGGTTCAAGGCAGGCTATTAGTCTGGGGTCCTGACTCCAAGGTTCATTTCAGGTTATTACTGAGGAGGGAGGTTTTGGAACTAGAGTAGCTGATTGATTCTTCCCCGCTGTTACCCTCATTAATTTACAAAGATTCATTGTGTTGGTGCTAATTTGCAGAGTCTGTGATGAAATGTAAAACAGATTCAGACTGATAAGAATTGTTTTGTATCTGCTATTCTATCTCATTCCTTCCCCTTCATTTTTTTCTGATAAAGACTTTCAGGTACATGAATTTCTAGTCTGATCATAATTAACTCTTTTTTTCCACATGACAGAAGTTGTGTCTAGTGATTAAAGAGCAAGCAGGAAGTAGATACTTGACATTTCATTTCCAGTCCAATGTAAACTTGTCTGTCATAATGCTCTCCCTATGACCTGGGAAAGCCAGGTCAGATTATCCTTTTGGAAAATAAAATACAAATATGAATACCTTTGTCCACCCTTGCCGCATCAGAATTTTTAAGTGGCATGACAATTTTTAAGTGCAAGTCAAGATTCCAGGTTGATGCTTCAAAAACCTCCAGTGATTGGCCTCAACTTCCATCCCCAGTCTCGGGTTCTGCCACTGGACAACAGTGTTCTCATGCTGCTGTATCAGACAATGTTTGGTGTCTGCACTTTCTCTGGAAGTCTTACCCTTTCTTTGGATATTTACCAGATCTCTTTTCTTCCTTTAAGTTGTCATCACTTTTATGAACCTTCTCTGGCTCCTCTAGGCAGAGTACTAGCATGATTTCTTGGTTCCTCCATTAATGCTTGACACATTTCACAGTAATTATTGTCTGTAGGAATATTTTGTGGTAACTGTGTGTACATCCTGCCCTTGAAGGTGAGCTTCTGAGAGCAGGGGAGAGTAGATCACATCTTACACAGGTCTCTAGACAAACTTGCTAACAAACTGTCTGTGATAAGAGCTTATGTGGTGATTGAATGAACAAATGAATGAATGTCTGGCTTGCCCAATATGTAGTATTATGATGATTAAATCATACATTAAATGTTAAAGGACTTTGTAAAGCAAAAAATACACAACAGTGGGCTGAGGTTAGGAATCATTTGTTTATTACAATGCTCTGAAAATATTTTCTAATTCCTTTTTGATCATGGAGATTTAAATATGCTCCCTCTCTCTCTGTCTCTCTGTAAATGTAGTTCATTCATTCCATACTGACCATGAAGTGTTAAATATTGTTTCTTTTTTGTTCAGAGGCAGTTACTTACCCATTCAGTAGTTTTCATGTCATTAGCAAATATGCTTGCCAAGCAATGTGCTTGGTACTGGAGAAAAGAGTGAAAAATAAGAGAAAAGGGCTCCAGCCCTTGTGGGTCTCCAAGAAGCACAGTACTTAAGGCAGGAATGACTCCCTCAGGGTTTAGGCTCAGCTCAGGCCTCTACCTCACTTTAGTGCCTATCTTGCACACTGACCTAAGCCCTCTGTTCATTATGACTCTTTGATCCTTGCTTGGCTAGATCTTGCACTTGAACATGCTCTTTCTTTGCTTAGCAGGGATAGATCCAGGCTCTTCTCAATGCCTTGGGTTGCACAACAATCTGTGTTCTGGACTGGACACACAGATTCTAGCTACTTCCATCTACAAAAAGAAAAAAAATGCAAATGAACCAATTCTTCCGTGAATTTTTCCTGAGACCTCCAGCTCCGTGTCCAGGAACATTGGTTGCCTTTCAGTCTTTCTTTACCTTCCAAATAATATAACATTGAAATAGAATCACAGTATTTAGATAACTGAACTAACTTTGATAAAGAGTCACAATACAGCGAGGAAAGCAGCTTGAATATAATTTTTCTTCCCAGTCTCTAGTTTCTTATCAGAAAGAGATGCTCTGTTCCTGTAATCACTAGTAACAGCTATGGATTTCTGCACTCAGAATTGTCCAGTTCAGCACCTTGCTGGACTTAACTGTTCTTGGCAGCATCTGGCTGTGACCAATGGTTTCTGATGATCGTGTTCATGAAAGGAGGTCTGTCTTTCATTGCCTCCGTCTGGCCCCCTACTCTCCCATCGCCTCTATTGGGAGGTTAGCTGAGAAGGAGGTGGGGAAAGATGAGGGGTCAAATCTGTTACTTTTTATAGAGGCAGAGTGAAAATAATTTCCTGTGAAAGCTGAGGACATTCCTTCATTAGTTTTGCTTCCTGCTCTGGGTCTTATATACTCCGTGATTTTTTTTTTTTTTTCCTTTTGGAACTTCTATGTGCCAACTTCCTGTGCCCGAGGCTGATGAGAGATAGAGTTTTACAAGCTCGGCCCACCTACACAGCAGCAAGCCTGGAATAGAATGACTGCACAGAAGAGCAGTGCTGCCTAAGCCATCCCTGAGTGCTTTGGACATGAGTTCAAAGGAGAAACCTCTAAGAGGCATCCTGAGAAGCAGCCAAGCGTGGAATTGGAGAGTTAAGAAAGATTCAGTAGGGGAATATGTTCAATCCCTGCCCCTTGGATTTCAGTGCTAATCTTCCTCAAATTGCTTTTTCATACCCTAGTCAGTATGTTCTTGTTGAAAGCTAGTTGTGTGTAACATACGGCTCTGGCTCGAGGTGGTAGATGGGTCAGATAGTGACCCCAAATATAACTCAAGTAAGCATAATCAGAAATGTAATGGTTCATAGGACTAAATGGCCAGGGTTGTTTAGCTTCAGGCAAGGCTGGCTCTAGGTTTTCAACCTCTTTAGGAATCCATCCCTTTCTCTGTAACTCAGTATTGAATTCTTATATTAGCTTTATGCTCACACAGACTTTTTCAAACTTAGTAACCAGATGAACATAGGCAACTTCATGCTTATATTCTCTGAAATTCATCCTCGTTGAACAAAGCATCTGTCTTTCCTAACATGTTAAGAAAAGTCCTAGGCCTCTTTTTAGTGATCATGGGCTATATCTTTTGTCCTATCCTGTTTCAGTCCTATGACTTTGAATGGCCAGGCTTATTTCTGATGCCTATCCCTTTAGGAGTGAGGGATTACTTTAGCTCCGCCTTTATCACTTGACCTGAGAGGAGAGAAGCAAGCAAAAAACCAAGTTCTGTTGCTAGAAAAGAAGGGCCTAATATAAGACTAGAAACAACATACAAGACATACATCCATATCAATAAATGAAGAAATGGGTTGGATGATGGTAACTAACTTACCCAAACTCATGGAGCTAATAAGGAGTTTTAAATGGCTTTCAAATCCAGCTTTTATAACATTGTGACAAGTGCCCTCATTATTGGGCCAATGTTTGGATTTGCTTCCTCCCTGAAACATTCAATATGCATTTCAGTTATGTGATATTCAATGTGTGTTTCAGTTATGTGACATTCAATATGCATTTCAGTTGAATGACACTCATTTCATTTGTGTGCAAACTTCTAAATGGCCCCGAGGGATACCTGTCTCCTTGGTGTTCACACTTTCATGTGATTTTCCTCAGTTTCAGTATGGGCTGAACCTGGTCACTTGCTTTAATCAATAGAATTTGGCAAAGGCATCAGGATGTAAGTGCCATGACTTGGGTGTAAGAGTCTGTGACTTCCACCTTGCAGCACATTCTCTTTCTCTTGCTGGCTTTGATGAAGTGAACCATTATGTTGGAAAGTCCTACATGGCAAGGAACTGAGGGTATAGCATCCAGGTAACAAGCAGCCAGGAACAGAAAAGAGGCTTTCTGTGCAGCAGCTGCTGAGAGTGACAGGAGCATGTTCTTGACAGACTGTCCTGTGAATCCCAGGCTAGACTATGACCATTGCTTTCACCAACCTGAGGTAACTCGCCCATCCAATACACAGGAGTGATTCAACTCAATATCGCAGGTTGACCTGATTTCCTGGCAACTTAGGAAGGCTTGCCTGGAACTTCCAGCATGCAGGTGAAACCTTCATGAAGGTGTTGAGGTTATGAGAATAAAAGGTGCCAGATGCCATCAGAAGCACCCATAGTTCTGCCTCCTCTGGATACTTACATCACTCTAAATAAAATCAGCACCTGCCCTTCTTTGCACTTTGCTCCCCCCAACATACATATATATATATATATATATATATATATATATATATATATATATATATAAATTTTATGAACTATGAAACCCTGAATGGTTTTATTTTATGTAAATGGTTTTATTTTATGTAAACGTTTGCCTTGGATACTACATTCACGTATTGTTTTTAATGATGAGAGAGGTGACTTAATCTATATTTGCATGACCTGTCTAATAACCTCCTCCAACACAAGAAGTTTCCCCAGTGGAGTAGAAAAGCAAGGTAAAATAAGGCAGAGAGTTGTGAATGGCACTCTAGAATCCTAAATGTGATGTCCCTTCACTTAATGAGGTCAGCTCTTCCTACTTAATATAGTTCTGGCAGTACCAAACTAGTGATAAATTTCATTCCATTTTTCATGTCACAAATATTTGGTCAGATATAAAAAAGATTTAATCACAGAGCAGCTAAAGTCAAATTCATAAATAATGATGTTTTAAAAGGTGAGCCATTCTTATTCCACACAAATGGCAAATCCTTGCATTATTCATATTTGAGCTGATTTTTGTCTGAGTTCTTAAATTTTCCTCTGGGTGGGGAAAAATCTTGTCTTAAAATCTTGACTTGCTTAAAAAAGGGAACATTCATAGAGTCCTCTGGGGATCTGTACCATGTGATGTGATGATATTTTGAAAGACAGACTCAGATAATATGTCAATTGATTTCCCTTAGTTTACTAGTGGTTATTAGGCATGCTGTATAAATAAATGTGTGGTTTTCACCTGAAGATACTGGAAAAGAGGGTTGAAATTTAGATTTTAACTCTGAGGTGATAAGCCCAGGAAAAGAAAAAAATGCATAGAAAATTCCTCAACTCCATAACTATAATTATGGGTCTAAATTCTACTTATAAATTCATAGACTCAGCAGCTTTTGTTGATTTTGGAGGGGGAGGGGAGCAAACGTTTAAACCACTGAAAACAACTCACATTTTCTTCATTCCAGAGCACCTCAAGTTAGTGAAAAAGACAGACAAAGGAAACCAAAAACTTGTGGAAACCTGAAGAAAGATGGGAAGGTGAGACTTGGTAATTTCTGAGCATGAACTGCTTAGTAATGGTTGAGTTATATGAAGAATAGTGAAACTTGATGTCCAAGAGAAAGAGTCTGGAACTCAGTGACAAAAGAAATGAATTTTTAGTTTAATGTTAGTATTTGCTGGCTCTGAATTATAGGCCTTAGTGTCTGCACCTATATTAACACATACACAAAAAGGGAATATTTGCTATGTCTGCCATGCCTACTTTACTAAGTGAGTGACAAATCGTGAATATGAATGTGTCTTGTAAATTCTAACTTGTGGGATGTCACTGATGTTGAACATTTGAAATTAGTCCAGGCAAGTACTACACCTAGGGCATAAAGGCCTGAGTAAGATTTGCAAGCATGGGGAAGCTGCATACAACTGGGGGGTTTTGAAGATAGTAGATCAAGAATAGAAAACTAAATCCTACAGACACTAGGGTCATCACATAGCATTGTGAAGCAGGCCACTTGGGGACTGTGAGAACGTGGCCTTAAAGGAGGAAACTAGACCATCCCTACCATTCAAGAATCCCAACAGAATGCCCAGCTCTCCTTCATTGTCCAATAACATGTTTGTCATTTCAGTCTAACACCTCACAAGGATGGTTGTTACTGTTCATATTTCCACCAAACTCTATTCAGGACTACTTAGGTATTATCTAAGAAGATTGAGTTTTTTTTTTTTTTTTTTTTTTTTCTTTTTGCGGTACTGGGAAATGAACCCAGGGGCATTCCACCTCCGAGCTACACCCCCAGCCCTATTTTTTATTCTTTATTTTGAAACAGGGTCTCACAGAGTTGCGGAGGGCCTCAGTAAGTAGCTGAGGCTGGCCACAAACCCAGATCCTCCGGTCTCAGCCTCCCAGGTACTAGGATTACAAGTGTGCACCACCACGCCTGGCTAAGATGGAGGTTTTCCCTACAACTCTCTTCTTTTCTTTCTGAACCTCTATCAGAATCACCTTTAAAGGTTCATTCTTGCCAACGTAGGTTTTTTTCTAGTGTACACCACAAAAGTCTCCCAGCCTCTTCCCATTACCGATTTCCAAAATCTCTTTCACAGCAGTAAGTATTTGTTACAGCAGAAGCCGACTCTTTATACTAATTTTCTGCATTGGCCCATTTAGGTTGTTGAAACAAAGTACCAAAAATTAAAATAATAAAAAAAAAGACTGGGTGGCTCCTAAACAACAGAAATTTATTTATCACAGTCCTGGAAGCTGAAAATTCTCAGAGATTTGATGTCTGGTGAGGACCTGCTTCCTGATTCATAGACATCACCTCACCATGACCTCACGTGGTGGAAAAAGTATTGAGTTTTTTGGGTCTCTTTTATAAGGGCACTAATCTCAATCATGAAGGCTCCACCCTTCTAACTGAGTCATTTCCCAAAGGCTTCCCCTCCTAATACCATCACTTTTGGGGTTAGGATTTCAACATTTGAATTTTGGATGGAACACAAATAGACCACAGAAGAGGGCAAGGAAGAGCTAGAAAAAAAAATCCCAGTGAAATTGAATGCCTTCTGTTCTTAGGGAAAATGTGAAGGAAAAAAAAAAAACAAAACAAAACAACTACCAAAGGAGAAAGAATGAAAGGTTAGGGGAAAGAAACCATGTCAGCTGAGACAAATATTCCACTTATTCCCCAGGGAATAGAATACTGAGCTCACAGAATGCAATGGGGGCTCATAAGTTTTCCTAGAGCACACAGACAGAAACACAATAGATGGGAACAAAGGGATTCATGGAGGGAAGATAAGAAAGTAGGTAATTGAGACAATAGGAGTAACTTTGACCTAGCACCTGTGGCCAGAAAGAGGTTAAATGATGAATGAAGAGGACCTTTGGAGGCCAACGTTAAATTTTCACTTCTATAGTAACTATAAATGAGTAAATTAGGTATAATCTTAACAGTTGTAATAAATACCACAGTGTGTCTGATACATAAATAGTAGGACCTCAGCTGATGACAAAGGCTTTGATTTTTGAATGAAATTTAAGTCAATTAGAGGAAAAGTACCTAAGATACTATACCATATATTGTTCTTTTGTCTCCTGTCCAGTACACAGGGATCAGTTCCAATTACTTGGGTCTATGACATTCTGTTTGGTGAGTATTTGGGATTATCACTGTTGTGAAAATGTGTATACTCACAACTTTACCTGCTTGTACACACATGTTATGTTTTCCCAGGGAGGAAGGATGGAATTAGTAGTATTCATGGGTTTTAGAGTCAGATTAACTGGGTTTTTAATCCAGGATCTGATACTTATGAATGGTAGGACCTTGGTGAAGTTTCTTAAAACACTCTAAGATTCTTGTATGTAAGATTAGGGTGATAATTCCATCATATTTTATGGAAGCCAACATTACCATTGGTGTAAAAATAGAGCAAAAGGCAATCTCCTTGCTTTCCCAATGACACAGTTCAAATAATGTTTGGGGGAAATCGAATACATTAATGTTATCAAAGACTTAGAATTTAAGATATACTAAAAAGAGCCTAATGTCTATTTATATAATTTATTTAATAATTTATTGCACATAAATATTTATACCACATACTATATAATGTAGTATACTAATTTGAAATAATTGTTTTTCTTAATCTCTATGTTCATTAAAAAATTTATACAAACTCTTTATAATCATCTTTTATATCAGTATTTTCATTGTCTCTAGGGACATTTTAAAGTCATTTAATTTCATTTTCTAGAGCATATTACTTTCCTGTCTAACTGGAGACATGGTGTAGCATTTTTTATATCTGCAAAGTATGCTGTTATTAGATATTTTGTACCAGGGTGAGGATACTTAGTCAAACAACAGAGTTTTTTATTTTTGCTCAACTCTTTATCTGCATGATATCTGTTTCTATACTTCTTTGTGAGTGATCATTAGGCTTATTGATGATATAATTCAATATTCATTGTTGTAAAATAGCATTATCTGGAATACTACCTGATCTTTTTCCTGATTTTCTTAAGTATAATCAGTCCAGTATTTCATAATTCGTAATAACTTGTATAAAATAAAGCAACTGAGAAAGAACCCATAATATAAGATGATTTCTGTCTATAACAGGGATATGAACATATATTTGAGAGAGGGACTTCTCCTATATCAGATACTAAACATTTGAAATCAGTACAGGCAGGCTTGTTCCTGGTTTTGTTAACTATTTAATAAACACTTTCAAGTCATTCCACAAAGTGGGCCCATTTCTTCTAAATCAGTCCCTATAGTTGACTTTATTTTATAAGTTATATAATTTTATTTTTATACTTTTACTTGATGGGCTTTGGCTAAGATCAAATGTAGTTGACTTTAAAATAAATCATGCCATTGGGAAGGTGGGGACATGGTGGATATACTCCAGGTATTGTTCAATAGAAGAACTTGACTTTGGAAAACTAGTTTGCATTCAATTTTCTGATGCTGTTAGTGTGAAGAAAGTTGTGTAGCCTATGGATGCAATCATTTCTTCCTACCTAGTCTATCCCAGATCACTAGAGAAAACTGAGCAATAGCTACAGTTGCTGTGTATATGCACAGTAAGTAAGGGCTTGGAGTGGAGTCAGTTTCATCAAGGAGGGTTAGGTTTTGTTATTTTCTTTCATCTTTCAACATGGTAGGTGTTAATACACACCCTAAACTTTCTTTAATTCCCTTTCCAACTATATTTTCCCATTCTCTCCTATGGATGTCTTATACTCTCACTTAACTGAGCTTCTTACTATTTTCTATAAGACCTCATTCATGCCTGCCTCAAATTTTTCTCGATGCAATTCCTTCATCCATAATCAAGGCACAGCATCCTTTGAATGCCTCCACACGTCATTGATTAGTTAAAAGCTATTTGTCCGCAATATTTTTATTTATACATAGTGGACCAACACATTACAGAATGCTCTTAAAATATATTTTATTTATTCATGCTCTCAGCCAGAGTTAGGACTATGAGCTTTGGAGGAGCATACTGTAAATAGCCTTACTGGTGATGCTTTGTCATGTTAACATGAGTTGAGGGTACTGTGCAGTGTCGACTCGTATTGCTCACTGTGATTTTTATTTTCTCCACTTGTGCTGTATGGAATTTTTTAGCTGTAATGGTTGACAAAGTATGTGTAAGAGATAATGATAATTGTATTAAAAATAGCTGAAAGAGCTTCAGTTTGCATGTAACATTTCTTTACAATACATGGTTGAGGAAGAGATATGGTAAAAACCATAAAGCCATTAGATAATTAGTGGGAATCCTTTGGTAATCTGAGGGACATAACTATCATGTGGAAGCATTATACACAACTATTTGAACAACTGTCTTGTTGGAAACATTACTTGGGGATATACATCAAGGGACTTTAAGGAAGTGATGAGAAAAATTCCAAACATATAGTATCAGTACTATAAACAAGCCCATTCTCCCATTCTTTAGTACATCGCTAGTCTCTCTCCCCTCTTTAAGCTGATCATGAATTCCCTGATAATAAATTAAGGACTGGATAATGAAAAAAATAACAATTGTTGAGAATAGTAGATGGTCATAAGGACTAAGATTACACATTAGGCTTTGTAACTCACTGCTTTCAAGTCCTGGTTGAAAACCTTCTAATCATATTTTTGATAGACTAGAAGCAAGAAATATTATATTATATCTAATTAACTAATCATTAATGGTGAGCCCAACTCTGAATTTCTGTTTTGTTTTATTTTTGTTTTTTTTCTCTCAATTTCCTGTAAGGTCACACCTGTAAGAATTTACTTTGATGTGTTACCTGAACCTCTGATTCTAAAATGATAATTTTCAATCTTGTAGGATAATGTAAGCAGGGTATCCTATTACCTATTTATTGGCTTCATTATTTGGCTGACTCCACTTGGTGGGAGAACATCATAGTCCATGATCCAAAATGAAGGGAATCTATCTCCCAAAATTTTCATCTTAGAGATTATTCTGGTTGGTCTCATTAGGTCACTTGGCTTTCCCAGGAGAAACTAGTGAGATCAGGTAAATGGCATGCCATTTTTGATCAACATAAATCTAGTGCTCATCTTTGTAGACTGGGAATAAGACATTTAGTCCTGGACCTCTGTACAGTGAATGGAAAGATGACAGGTCAATGAGGAATCCAACAACTAGCCTATCACCTCTCAAATCACGTGCCCCTTGGAGCCCCAAAGATTACCTGAGTTGGTTTAAAAGTGTACTTGCTCATGTGCTTTCTCCAGTTTGACTCCTCACAACCAAAAGTTAACTTACAAAGAACCCCTTTGATCATTTACTAAGCATTACCAGTCCATTCCAACTTTCTATGAAACCCCTACAATGGAACAAATCACTCTGTCCTCTGAAATCCTATTGTCTTCATCACATTTTCATTTCAAACCAATTCACCAAACGTATCTTGTATTTTTTTTTGTTATAGTAAGATATTCTGTTAAGGAAGTACAGAGGCAAAATGGTCTCAGCCATTAGAAAAGTTAAAATATAATGGGTGAGATTGTCATGCACATGATTAACTAATGATGAGGAATTTTTGCAAAAAGGCTCTCAAGGACATGATGTACTTCCATGACTGTTTTGTTAGTGCTGTTTTTCTGCTTGAAACACCCAATTCCTATGCTTTCTTTTAGGTAGAACCCAAACATTACTTCTAATATTAAACCAAGAATAATAGATCTTTTTTCCTAATGGGCTTTCACTATAAAATCACTAAACTTGCATTACCTATTGTTTGAACAGGTGTTTCCTTTACCTGATGGTGTTGGAAAGTAAAAGATGTGTTTACTTAACCCTTATTCCCTCCATCTGACATATTACTTATCACAGAGTAAACACTTGATAAATACAAAATAAATATATCTCTCATTGCCGATGTGAGGATTTTAGGTTCTTTAGGAGTTAGGAGAATGGAAGATAATGTGCTCAAAAAAATCATAAAAGTTTCATAACTTCAGAATCCTTTGTACTCTTGACAAGAACCTTATTACTATAGCCATTTTATAGATGTGAAACCAAGGCAAAAAATGAAACAATTTGTCCCAAGTCCCTGGGAGTTGTAAGTCACAGAGTTATGATTTGCACCAGGCAATCCAGACCCAGAGTTAAGTTAGTACTGCCTCTCAAAGAGAATATGCATACATATATGTATATATGTATATACACATATATGCACATGCATAATACAGATATATATATATATATATATATATATATATATATATATATATATATATAGTATATATTAAGTACACACTATATTTCTGGGGTTTGACTACTATTATTTCATTTTCTGTCCTTTTTCCCCTGGATTTGACTTCCTTCCCTGTCTTCACTGGACAGAAGGGAAAAAAGAACCCAGTGCTAACAGAGATGCTGACAACCTATTAAGATAATACTCTTCAAAAAAAAAAAGAAAATTAAAAGAATTTTAAAAGGCTGGTGGTTGGAAAATTTCCCTATGTGTTATAAAAATTCTAGAGTCGAATTCTCTCTGTCCACTTTACATCATTTTGGAGATAGCATTTCCATTTGACCACATGTGAATTTCATTGGAATACCAAAGATTCAAATGAAAGTGTAGCCCAGAGACATCACTTATATAGAAAATCGGCAGAAATCAGCAAATGCCAAGTGATGGAGTCAGAGGTCTCTGGCACGGACCCCCATGGAGCTTTCATCTGCTGGAAGCATGTCACTCACCATGGCATTTTGCGGGGAGCCACAACTGAAGGGCCAAGGCACATTCCCATAAAATGGTTATCAGATGCAAGTCTGCAGTTTCTCAAAGAGCACCCTGTGGTTTCAAATTAGCAGTTCACCACAGAGCTAAAGACAATTCCAGGGGCCTCCTTCTCCAATTCTCTTCAGAAAAAGGAAATTAGTCAAACATAACTACAGAGATAAGTGGTGCATTCCCTGTGGTCCTCAGTTACACTGCCTTACCAGAAATGCTGTCTTAGTAATGAAGATAATATGTCTTACAGAATGAGCTTAATAGTTATAGGACCATCTTCAGTTCCTGGTGACATTTGAGATCTAAAAAAAGTACATTTGCATAGAACGGGAAGAGACCTGAACAGAGAAATAGCCATGCTTTCCCTTCATTTACAAAGGAGGAGATGTAGGATCAGCACGTTGAATTGCTTTGCTAAAATCACATGGGCTCTACAATAAGGAGAGCCTCAAACAAGGTTCTGTTAGCCCTTAGCCAGTGTGCCTTCTACAATTACTCTAAGTTTGAAGGCTCAGAAACTCACCTTTTCCACTAAGTACACGAACCATGAGAATGTTTGGAATATTCTTTTGTCTCTTAGAGCTTTTGCTTCTTCATCTGCAATAAAGGAAATCTTTTTTTAAATTTTTTATTGGTGCATTGTAATCATACATCTTAACGAGGTACAAGCTGGTAGAGGCATACATGCACACAGCACTCATTTAACCCTTCCCCAATCCCCACTCCATTCCCCTCGCCCCTCTTCATGTTTGGCTTGGCTTAGTGATTGACTTGATATGTTTGTGAATGTACATCAAGTGCATTAGGGTGTTTCCCTCCCCCATCCCCTTCAGTTAGGTAGACTTCTTTGCACATCTAAGGTTTCTCCTTCTTCGACTAGAGCCCTTCCTTTGACCCACTTTCTCCCTAGCTTCTGCATATTAGGGAAGGCATGCAATTTTTTACTTTTTGTGACTGACTAATTTTATTTAACATCATGTTTTCCAGTTCTATACATTTCCCTGCAGATGACATGATTTTGTTCTTCTCTATGGCTGAATAAAATTCCATTGTGTACATATCCCACATTTTTTAATCCATTCATCTGTAGATGGACATCTTGGCTGGTTCCATAATTTGGCAATTGTGAATTGTGCAGCTATAAACATAGATATGCATGCATTAATCTGGTAGGCTGGTTTCCATTTTTTTGAGTAGATACCCAGAAGTGGTATTGCTGGATCATATGGTAGGTTCATTCCCATTCTTCTGGGGATCCTCCATACTATTCTCATCCCTCCAACAATGTATTACGGTTCCCACTTTTCCATACCCTCACCAGCATTTATTGTTGTTTGTGTTTTTAATGATTACCATTCTAATTGTGGTTAGGTGAAATCTCAGGGTAGTTTTGATTTGCATCTCTTTGCTAATGATATTGAACATTTCCTGATACATTTATTAGCCATTTGTATTTCTTCTTTTCTGAAGTGTCTATATAGTTCACTTGCTCATATTTTGATTGGGTTGTTTGTCTTCTTAGTGGTGTTTTTTTTTTTTAGTTTTCTATATAGTCTAGATACTCATCCTCTATCAGAGGAGTAGCTTGCAAAAATTTTCTCCCATTCTGCGGGCTCTCTGTTGAGGTTCTTGTTAGTTTCCTTTGCTGCACAGAAGCTCTTCAGTCTAATGCAATGCCATGTATTGATCTTCCTTTAAATTGCTTGTGCCTTTGGGATCTTGTTGAGAAGGGTTTTTTTTTTTTTTTTTTCTGTGTTTATGTGTTGAAGTGTTGGATCTATGCTCTCTTCAAGTAGCTGCAAGGTCTCTGGCTTGACCGCCAGATCTTTGATTCATCTTGAATTGACTTTTGTTCAGGGTGAGAGAGTAGGGTTTATTTCCATTTTTCTGCATATGGTTAGACAGTTTTACCAACACCATTTGTTGAAGAAGTTATCTTTATTCCAGTGTACATTTTTGGCTCCTTTGTGAAAAATCAATTGACTGTAAGTGTGTGGATTTATTTGTGTCTTCTATTTTGCTCCATTGGTCCATGTGTCTGTTTTTGTGCCAATACCATGCTGTTTTTTTACTGTAGCTTTGTAGTATAATTTGAAGCCAGGTATTGTGATGCCTCCTGCATGATTCTTGTTGCTGAGAACTACTTTGGCTATGCTGGGATTTTTGTTATTCCAAATGAATTTAAGGACTGATTTTTCTATGTCTGAGAGAAATGACCTTGGCAATTTAATGGGTATCACATTGAATCTGTAGCTCACTTTCGGGAAGATGGCCATTTTGATGACATTTATTCTGCCTATCCAAGAGCATGGAAATCTTTCCATCTTCTAAGGTCTTCTTCAATTTCTTTTTGCAATGTTTTATAGTTTTCCTTATAGATGTCTTCTACTACCTTGGTTAGATTTATTCCTAAGTATTCTATTTTTTCAGGGCTCTATTGTGAGTGGAATCAATTTCAGGATTTCATTTTCAGCAGATTTGTGTCTGGCATACAAAAAATGCTTCTGATTTTTTAGGATTGATTTTGTATCCAGACATGTTGCTGAGTTTTTTGATCAGTTCTATAAGCCTTTTGGTTGAGTGTGTTGGGTCTTTTAAGTATAGTATCATGTCATCTGCAAATAGGATGGTTTTAGTTCTTCCCTTCCTATTTGTACTTCCTTGATTTGCAATAAAGGAAATCATTTTTAAGGCCCCTTTTTTAAAATTTTGGAACTGGTTATGGAACTCAGAAATGCTCTACCACTGAGCTACCTCCAGGAACCCCTGATTTTAAATTTTGCAACAGGATCTTGTTAAGTTGTTTAGGCGGGCCTCAAACTTGAGATCCTCCTGACACTCAGCCTCTCAAATCCCTGGGATTTATAGGCATGTGCCATAGCACTCAGCTCAAGGCCTTTTAATGCATTAGACCTACTACATGTGCAGAAGCATAATTGCCAGTGATTATCATTTTTATTTTGCCTCCAACTTTTCTTTGGAAAACTGAACACAAAATAAGATCAAGTATGTTTATAAAACCTGCTTATATTCAATGGCCAACAAATAAAATCTAACATATTATTCTATATATACCTAGCTCATGTGTTATTTTTTTTTCTTGGTAGGTTGATTTTTTTCTCTTATATTTTCTATCAAGCCAATAAGAAAGCACCACTAAAATGAGACCTGACATAAGACAAATCTACTGGAAGTCACAGCTATGATTAGCATAGCCATATTAATCCTGCTACAATCTGTACTGATCATTAATTAAGACCTACAGTGCAGAACTATTTTGCCTGGGATTTCAGTGGATTAGTCTTTTACTTTGCCCTTCTTAAGACATAGCTGGTATTTAATGCACTAATATAAAAAAATGCAAAGCAATAGAATTCTGGCAAAATAGAAAGAGAAAAAAATTAGTGGGAAATGATAATAGTATTAGTCTTGAATAACTTGGCCCTAGTCATTAAACATTTGCCTAGTGGAAAGGAAACAGAATTTAAAGAAAAGTAATGCCTGGATCTGTCACATACATAGTGGGTAAGCTTGAATATTTGTCTCTGTGGTTTAGTGTCCTTGACTATAAAATGGGAATAATAATTATACCTAACTCATAGGGTAGTTGTGAGATGTGAATTGAGTAGCAAATGCAATGACCCTGAGGGTAGTAATAAAAGCCATCACTCATGGGCCATGGACCACGTACCAGACACTAGACTAATTGCTTGTGATGCCTCATTTTAATTCAGGATACCTATGTAAGGAAGACATTACAATTAGATCTATAGGGGAGATATAAGCCCTGGTAGTTAAAATGGTTTGCATAAGGTCAGGATAGTAAGTGGTAAAGTTGGCTTCTATACCCAGGTGCTTTAATTCCAAGACTCTGCTCTTTATCACTATATTCTGTCTCCTTCCTGGGACAAAATAAATGCTCCACAAGTATGTCTTCCCTCTTTCTTCTTTTATTTCTACTACTGTTCCATTGCTTTCATTAGCACTTTGCTCATTCAATAATTACTTACTTGTTAAGTTACAGATCCAAAACACTGTAATTGGAAAGGAAGGAAGCAAACTCACAAGCTTGACCAAGCTGGGGACTTAAGTCAAATATATGAAGTAACCAGTGTAGCAAAAGAAGTCTGGGAAACACACAATAATGTGTATAAGTGTTGAGGTGCATGGAGTGTTCCTGACTCTGCAGGAAGGGATGGAGAAAATGCTAAAAATGGAAGGACACTGGGAATGTGACAGAGGAATAAACACAGAGGAAGATGATTCCATAAAATTACAGGCATGGAAGCTTGTTCTGCAAACACAAATATAAAAAAGTTCTCTACAAGACTTTCCTTGGCATGCAGTATCAATGAGAAAGCATTTTGCTCTTTGAAAGGCTTCTCTCATTTGCAGAATTCATTTGCAAAATCAGTGCAGAGGTGAACCCAAAACACTGCCATATATTAGTGATGTTGCAAATAAAAATCAAGCCATCCTATAAATTAAGGACACTTACGATGATTGTTATTTTTTATTGGGCTGAATGTCTTCCCTTAATTTATTTACTTCCTACTTAATATACTTGTAAAACAATAATAATAGAGCCTGCCACTGATCGAGTACTTCATATATGCCATAGACCATGCAAAATGTCTGATACATATTATTCAATAAATACTTATTGAACATCACTAAACATCATCCTTTCCCTGGTCTGGAGGATTTAGCAATGACTAAAAGTATACAAAATGTCTGCTCTTAGGGAAATCACATGCTAGTTAGGAAAGATACAGGACTCAAAAAGATGATGAATATTTTGGAAGAAAATAAAGCCAATAAAAAAGATAAGGAGTGTGTGTGTGTGTGTGTGTGTGTGTGTGTGTGTGTGTGTGTGTGACAGGTATGTTAAGAGATATTATAGTTTAATAGGATGGTTAGAGAAGGCCTCACTGATATTTAAACATTTGAAGAAGAAGGTAGACAACTATCCATGTGTATTATCAGAGAGAGATATATTTTAGGAAGAGAAACCAGCAAAAAGAAATGTTTTATAGGGAGAAAGGAAAGAAGATTCTTGGCATGGTCTAAGAAAAGCAAGCTTCCAAGGAGGTCCAAATGTATGAGCCTGGAATGAGTGATAGGAAATGAGGTTCAAGAGAGGGGAGTAGATCAAAGAGTCTTGTAGGTCACTGTAATAATTTCAATTTTCATTCTGCATAAGATGGGAACCATTAAAGGGTTTTGAGGAGAGTATGTAACTGATCTGATTTGGATTTTCACAGAATCAGACTGTAGCAGGCCAAATAAATGAGGAAGGTTAATAGGCAAGTGAGGAGGTTATTTAAATCATGCATTGGGAAGACCATTGTCGACTATGGACTGGGAGCAATTGTGAAGTACCAAAAGAAAATGGGAGGAGGAAAATTGGAGAGCAAATGCATTTATTTTAAAGAAAATTTCATGTAACAAAGAGATATGGAGCCATAAATGGAGACTGAAGTGGAGTAAAAAAAGAATTTTCTCATTTAAGCTCAAGAAATGTGTGTCATTAAATCTCTTCAAACGAGGACTTTGAATCTTTGAATAGTATGGGAATATACCCCCAAAAAACAAACAAAAAAAACAAAAACAAAAACAAAAATCTGTGAGACAATATAAGCAGTGCTTGCTTAGCTTTTCCTGTTTCCCAAGCCATTTGCAATCCTGTGAAAGCCACTTAAAAATGAGCCCAGTTCCTGAGCCCTTCAATGTATCTACCGTGATCTGGATTTCACAAGACTGAGAATCAAAAGACATAAGAAATATCTTTAAAAACTACAACCAGAGTTTCTTTCAAGGCACTTGTTTGAATGAGAGGAGTACAGCACCCCGCAGAATGAATGGGCTCATGCAATTTCACCATATTTGTTGAATAACCATTAGTCAATGCCTGCGATGTTTGATAAGCAATAAGCAATGTCCAACTATTATTGTATTCATTTTTTGTTTTAAACTTCCATTTCGAGTCTCTTATAGCAGAAAGAGAAGATAGAGGAGAAACAATTTCCTAAGCTCACCCTGGACCAGGATCTCAGTCAAAGTCACCTAGCTTCAGCACAGAGGCTAACGTTGCCAGCCCTGAGTCGGAGGAGTTTGTACATGGGATGAAGTCACAGCAGGCAAGTTCCCCACGTGCTGGAAAGGAAGTGCAAGGCATTGTTGGCTTGCAATAGAATGTGGCATTTTTCCACAGAGGGAATTAAGTGCATCCTGGATCTCTCAGATTAAGGCTGGTGCCCTCTCCTCACCAGAGGAATTCTGCATTTGAGTAGACAGCTGCTCTCACCTCCCCAGCTGCACCTCCTCAACCAACTCCGTTGATATTCATGTAGAACACAAGCTCTGATTTGGGGATAATTGCTAGATTAGCTAATAACAGAGGTCCCTCTTTCCTGCTTCTATTACCCCTTGAATAGCTATTCTGATTGTTAAATCCATTTTTATTCCAAACAGAAGAACAAATTCCAGCAATTAGTGAACATTTTGCAGTTCTTGACCTGTTTATAAGAGCATGTTTCTGTTGTACATATTATATGAAAAGTCAATAAGTAGGGCATGCTTCATTAATTGCAGCTGCTTTTTATGCCTGCCAATTTCTTCTTCTTTTTTTTTTTTTTTTAACTGCGTGCACTAACTTAAAATGCAGTAGCTCAAAAAGGACAAAAAATTTAAAATGTTTATTATTTACAGCCAAAGCTGAATAACTTAAGGACATGGTTCTAAAATTCACTATGATGCTTGCTTATTTATTTATTTATTTATTTATTTATTTATTTATTTATTTATTTATTCATTCATTTTGTAATACTGGAGATTGAACCCAGGTTCATTCTACATCTCCAGCCTATTTGATTTGATTTGATTTGAAACAGGTTCTTACTAAGTTGCTGAAGCTGGCCACGAACCTGAGACCCTCCTCTCAGCCTCAAAGTATTGGGATTACAGGCATGGGATACAATAGCTGGCTCATTATGATACTTTTGAAGAAAAAACTTTAACCTCTGTTTAAGAAACTGTTTAAAGAATGACAGTAGTCTGGTAGAGTTTTGTAAATATCCTCACATTGCATTCTTTTAATCAGTTAACAGTGCCTTTAAAACTATTTATTGTGAATATATTGCCATGATATCATTCAATCTTTCAATACCTATATTGATATATTATTCACACATCACAAAATTCACTTATTGAAAGTGAACAATGATTTCAGGCAAATCAATATATTCGTGCAACAGTCATCCAAAACAGTTTTAGAACATTTTCATTAACCTAATTTCCTTGTGCCTGTTTATAGTGAACCTTGACTCCTACCCTTAGGCAGCTATTGATATACTGCATGTCTTAATAAATTTGCCTTCTCAGAAATTTCTTTTAAATAGAATCATATACTACACAGTCAGTTGTTTCTGGCTTCTTTCATTTAACATAAAGTGTTTTAAGTTCATATTACAGCACACATATATACTTTGTTCCTTTTCATTGCCAAAGAATATTCTCTTGCATGGACATAAATTTTTAAAATCTACTTCACGAGTTAGCATGCTTTTGGATTAGTTCCACTTTGGGGCCACAGTGAAGTGCTGCTATGAATGGTGTGACTTGGTCATTTGTGGAAATATATTTCCCTGTAAATTTTGACTAGCAGAATGTATTTTCTGACCCTTGACTTTGGGCTGATCCACTGGACTTGCCTTGGCTAATGGGATATTAGCAGATGAGGTGCAGGCAGAAGTCTGTTTGCCTGGCTGGGCAGGTATCTTTCTTATACCTCTGCTGTCACTAGGAGAAGAATTTTCAGTGTAGCTTCTCCTCCTGCAGCCTAAACATGAAAACATGTAGAAAAGACCAGAATCAAACCAGGCTTGGTGGCACACTCTTGTAATCCCAGCATTTGAGAGACTGAGACCAGAGGACCCAGGTTCACGGCCAGCCTCAGCTACCTAGTGAGGCATTCCGCAACTTAGTGAGACCCTGTCTCAAAATAAAGAATAAAAAATAGGGCTGGGGGGACAGCACGGGGGTAGAATGCCCCTGGGTTCAATCCCTAGTACCGCAAAAAAAAAAAAAAAAAAAAAAAAAAAGACTAGAGTCTAGACCACTGTGAAGAGCCTAACCCAACCCACCTGCATCCTGAACAAGGTTGCCCTACTGGGCCCCGCGTGGAGGAGCTGATCCCAAGACTACTTGACCAAGGCTGTTAGGTAATAATGTTTTAAAGCTACTAAAGTTGGAGTGGGAGTTTATGTAGCAATAGCTTATGACTGCAGAAATGGAATAATTTAGATAAGTCCCTTACCAAATGTATTATGGCATATTGTCAATCTTCTTATTCCAATCACTCTAGAATTCTCCCAGCCACTTCCCAGCTCATCTTGTTCCTGGTTTCCCCAAGTTCTTCTTCATCCTTCTATCTGGAATATTGCTTCTCTGCCCTCTTGCCTAACTAATCACCATATCCCCATTTAAATATGTTCATGTCAAAGCCTAGTAATAAAATACTTCCAAACCAAGTAGTTCAAAAGAACCATTTTATTCTCATGGAACTGTGGGCCAGGCAGCTCTTCTGTTTGGTCCCTTGGCCTCCTGGTGTAGTTTTTGTTATGTAGAAGATCAGCTAGGGATAGATTAAGATTTGCCTATCTGGCATGTGCTGGCCTTCAGCTGAGTCACGTGTCCTCAGCAGGGTAGCCTGGGCTTCTCTACATAGATTCAGGAATCCCAGTAGTAAGCCAGAGCAAAGCCTCAAAGCACAAATACTTCTCAAGTTACTGTTTGCACCACATCCCCTAATGTTTTGTTGGTGGAAACAAGTCACATGGCTGAGCCCAGAATCACAGTGGGAATAGAGTACCCAGGGACTTGCAGATAGGGAGATGTGATATATAAGGGCACTACCATCATCTTCCCTCTGACCCTGGTGGTTCAAGTCTCTTTAACATGCAAAATATAGTAACCCCATATCAACCCCTGAGATACTATTTAATCATGATATCAGACCCAGAGGTGGTGTTCTCCTACAAATACCAATGGATTTTCTTGAATAGAGCTCCTTGGTGATGAGCTTCTTTGATGAGAACTAAGACAAGTTATCTACCTCTAAATACCTAAAATACAAGGTTGAAATGGGAACAGAAAAATTGTAATAGGTATTTGCACTCAGAAAGGAATGAAAGGGAGAGCAAAAGGAATAGTCACTGGTTTATAAAAATCACAAAATAGAGTCAAGGCTGTGCTGTTAGGTACCCCTTGCCTGGCTGTACTCAACTGGGACAGTTCTTGAACCACCAGTGCTCTTTTCCTGTGTTGTTCATTCTATCCATAATATACTTATATCTATCCTCTAAAAGCACCACTTTCTGTAAGAAAATTTAGTGCAACAATTTTTTCAGCCTGCCTCTTGTGAAAAAAAAAGGGGACTTTTTTTTCCCCAAAGAACAGACTCCATTTCCTTTAAAATCTAAGATTGTATAATTTCCTTTAAACCTTTTCGGGCCTTGCTATGGATACTATTACATTCATTCTGGTAGTCAAAACCACACCCACAATTTTTTGAAACAGGCTTCTGGAACTACACTTATTCAGGGTTGTTTTGAGATTAGGCTTCCATAAGAAATTGACATAAAGATTCTTAGAAGCAATTTTGTCTAGCCTAGAGGTTCTATTAAGTACATCTTTAAATCGTTTAAGGATCTTAACACAGAGTTGTGTAGCCATACCCTTGATTTGATCTTTAACATATGACTATTTCTTACTTTAAAAAAATCCCATTGCTAGCTGGAGAGACTAAAGCTGTGAATCAGTTTTATTTTCCAGCTCAGAAAATCCTGGTCACATTACAGTGCCTCTGAATTCTGCTTACAAAGTGAACAGTTCTCTTTTTATCTCATCTCTCTCTTCCTGTATCTTATCATGTAGAGTTGAATGAAACCAATCAACACTTCCCTCCTTCCTTCTTCCTGGGTGTCTCCTTAGCAAGATCCCTGAGTTCATTTGGAACGTCTTCTCTCTTCCACTTAACTCAGATGACAGTTGGGCACTGTTACATAACACAAGTCAAGTGTTTCACAACTTATAAAAGCAGTTTCATTAGCACTTCTCCAGATTCTACAAAAAATTTTTGCTCACTATTTTATAAGACATCGATAATAGTTTTCTAACAACATTTCTATTTACCATCTATTGCCCATTCTCAAATCCCTTGAATCCTGATTAGGGTTTTGCATGACTACAGCCCCCTTCTGGGTATTCCTTTCCATATTAATAAACCTTTGCTGCGTAGCAAATCATCTCAAAGCTTATTGACTTAAACCATTAACTTTTCAACTGCTCATGAGACTTTTGTTCTGTAATTTGGGTGGCTCTTGGCTGGATAGCTCTCTTGTTCTCACTAGGATTCACTTTTCTACAGCTGTAGTCATGGGCATCGATCTCTCAACTGAGCCTGGATGGTGTAAGAAGTCCTGATTCTTCTGCCCAGGAGTACTGGCTACACCACCTATATCCTAACGACCAGCCTGGGCTTCTTTATGTGATAGCAGAAGAGTTCCCAGCTACAAGCAAGGATAGCCCCAGTTCCCAAGTATAAATGCACCTTACGCCTCTGTGCACTTCAGGTTTGTTTATGTTCCCTTGATCAAAGTAAATCACAGGGCCAAGCCCACAGTCAGTGTAGAGGGGGTCTCACCAGGGTGTACACAAAGCAAAGCACGCATTTCTTGATAGTCCAAGACTACATTATAATGCTTTGTTTTATACTGTCTGAGTCCTCTGTACTTCTCCTTTAAAACACTTAATAGTGTTTACATTTTGATATTTGGTTTTTGTCTCCCTAGTTAAATGCATGCACTGGAGGACAAAAATTAGATCTTGTTACTAGTCTGTCTTTAAGGCAGAAGAGTACTGTGTATGGAAGTGTCATGGTTTGGGTATGAAATGTCCTCCAAAGGTTCATGTGTTGAAAATATGGTCCCCAATGCAGCAATGTTCGCAGGTTCAGAGGTGGACAAAGCTGGAGGAGGTAGGTCGCTGGGACCTTGAGGACTGTATAAGTACTTGGTTTTCTCTCTCTCTCTCTCTCTCTCTCTCTCTCTCTCTCTCTCTCTCTCTCTCTCTCTCCTTCCAGCAGCCATGAGCTGAGGGCAACTTTTTTTCTCTGCCATATGCCCTGTCACCTTGGTTTGGAGCCAGCCAACCATAGGCAGAATCTCCAGATCTATGACCCAAATAAAGCTTTCCTTCTCTAAGTTGTTCTTGTCTGGTATTTTGGTCACAGTGACAAAAAAGCTAACTAATATAGCATGGCAGGGTAATGGATAGATGAGTAGAGAATTAAGTGAAAATAGGCCCAAGGGAAGATCCGCATTCTCATGGCTTATTTTCTTTAGTATCTACATATCTGAATGTAGTTGTACATTTACTTTTTTTTTTTTTTATCACCTATCCCCTTCTAAGATATAAGTTCTACTATGTCAGAAATTTTGACCATGGTGTTTTTAAACAAGCATCTGAATGAAATATATACTCAATAAGACTTTAGGAGAAAGAAAGAAGTAGAAAGAAGTAGTAGTAATGTGCTAATATCAAACAAAATTTATGAAAATACTATTTTATTTTATTAGACATACATTTAAAATATAAATATATTAAAGTAATACTCTCTCTCTCTCTCTCTCTCTCTCTCTCTCTCTCTCTCTCTCTCTTCAGACCAGGTATTAGCATCAAAACTCAAAGGCCACCCCCAACGACCTGTGTCAAACTGAGAGAGGATATGGTCTCTCCTGGAATCTGGCCTGGATCCAGTTCCTTATATAGGAGAAGAGATGAAAAGGCGTGGCAGAGCCATAGCATAGTGTTGTCACAGGTGGGTGAAGCATGACTAGCCCTCAGTAACTGGGGGGAACACAGGTGTGGACCAGAGCAGACACAAAGATGAAGGCAAGGTTGGCATTACTGAGCAACCATGAGAGAATGACAGAGAGAACCAGACCCCTTTCCTCTTTCCCAGACACCTCTCCACTTTTGACTGGGCCATGCAAATTCTCTGGCCAGCACCCATGATAGCTCCAAAGCCCCATGCAATGGGAAAGTAGGTAGAATGACACCACAGGAACCGGGAAGCCAAACGTGCCACTAGGATGGGGAACAGTTAGAAAGCACCCTACAAATCCAGAGGTTGCAGAGCCTTATCATTGCACTGAGTTCATTCGTTCATTCTTTTTTTTCACCTACTTATTAATTTCATTTAAAAAGCTAACTGAATTCTTATGGTTGTACTCTGACACATACATAAACTGCATCGGGGAATTCGCACAGCAGTTTCCCCAGTGAGAAGAGAGAAAAATGTATTTTTATTGTTGGACTAAGGACAGAGGAGTGCCTTTCTGCTTATCTCTATTGCTGTATTGTTACTGATACCGTGATTGTGTCTATAGAGTCTGAAATGGCCCCAGAAGGTCTCTACTGAGCTCCAATAAAGCTCTCTGGCTGTGTAAGAGAGACACCAGAAGGCCAGTGGCTCAGTGCATGGCGGCCCCAGCCCAGCCTGCTCAGTCCATCTGGCCCATACTTGCTCAGTGTCTTCTACAAACCCCAGTCACCGACAATTTTCAAGTAATCTGGTTTCTATAATTCGCCAATCTCCAAAACCCTTTAATTCCGATCTGAGCTACCGTTTATTAGGCCCCCTATACAGCGTGTGCTAAACGTGTATGTTTAGCTGCTTACTTTCTCTTGCAGAACCCTGGAGGCAGGCAGGATGAATTCCAGCTCAGGAACTGAAGCTCGGAGGGGTTAAAGAACATCTGGATGATGGGGGGAAAAAAAAAATGACTGAACTCTTTCATGCATTTGACACTTTCTGAATGTCTCTTATCCTCTAGCCCTTGAGTTGGGCCTCTGCTGGAAGACAGTTATTTTGCTTCTAGAATATGAATTTCTTTCTGCCAAGTTGGTCTCACTTCCAGAAAAGGGGTGAAGGATGTAAAAAGAGGAAGTAGGGAGGGTGGATGTGACTTAGAAATATCCAGGATTTGTCTGTCCACAGTTCGCATTCCGTCCAAACCCATTCCTTTCCTCCTTCTCTCTGTCCCCCTCCTCCTCCTCCTCCTCCTCCTCCTCCTCCTCCTCCTCCTCCTCCTCCTTCTAGCTCTATCACATCCAAATACTCACCTCCATGACCCAGGCAAGAGTTCTTTCTGGAACATCTCCCTTGCAAGGATAACAAGGCTGTTTTCACTAGCACTGCTGTCATGTGATCAAAGCATAGCTCAGGAAATGGGGTCCCTCAGAAAGCTGTTTATCTAAAATCTCTTATTTCACCAGTTGGAGCGTTTTAAGAGAACATTCTGCGCCTTCTCTCCCAAGGGCACATATTTCAGTTACCTGTGTGCAAGGAACCAGTCTGAGGCCACACATACTTTCTGCAGTAAAAGAAAAACACAGCTCCCTCCCCTGTTGGAGGGTTGCCTTTGTCCTTCCCCAACCCCCAGCTGGGCTCCTGGTGGCCAGGAGGAAATCCTGATCTCCCCTCTCACAGGAAGTTTGAAGGATTCTAGGCAAGGAAGATTTAGAGACAAAAAGCTCTGAAGCCAGGCTTAGGTGGGAGTGTTTTTTATTACTGATAAAAAACAGAGTCCCCTTTCTGGGTGATTCAGATGAACTCAGAGTAAATATTTATCCTTTCAGCTAATAGGTCTGTTGTGAGGAGTTCTGGGACTCCCAGACAACCAGGCTGATGGATCACTTTTTGCTTCAGTGCTCTGAAGAGGACTGGGAGAAATTATTTGGCGTGGGGAGGCCTTTCCCTGTGGCCTGCCGGTTGGTATGTATGAGGCATAACGCCCCTTTGTGCCAGAACACGGTGAGTGTGAGGAAAGACCTCCCTAGGACCTCCCGGCTCTCCCTCTCTGAAATGATTTAATGGTCAGATCTCGTCAGTGTTCCCAGAGCAAACAGCCGCCCACCTCAGAGGAGGAGAAAGATGGATGACTGGATCCGCCACCCCCCACCCTCCCCTTACCTTTCAATGCAGTACTTTGTTCTTTGGTACTTTGAGGAAATAAAATTCACACTGCAGGCACCGGAGACACACACACACAGGCTGGTGCACACACAGGGGAATTTGCATACATGAATAAATGCAAGGGATACATATGGGCACACAGCACGGAGAGACTTTGGAGGGTGGCGGTTACTCCTTGCTCATATTTGTGTTCTCACATTGCCTAGCAATGCCTAGCAGAGGGACGATGATTAATACATACTTTCTGAATGAATACATGAATAATTATAATTTTAACCATTCGCCTAGTGCTTAATAGGTGCCAGGCACTGAAGGAAGGGCTTCATACACCATTCCCTTCCTTCGCCCTCAAGACAGACCATTAAATGAGGTGGTACTGTTGCTCTCCTCATTTTGCAGAAAGGAAAAGCTAGGGTTGGCAAGGTAGGATTTTACCCAAGGTTACATCTTTGGCTTGTGGTAGCAAAAGACATCTGACTCCAAGTTAATGCTCCTCAAATTTTTCTCTACACACTCGTCCACCCAATGTATGAGTTAAAAATATTTCTACAAATGTCCTGTACAAGTAGCAGCGGTGCTATTGTGAAGTTGCAGCACCCTATCCGTGGGCCTTGATTCTAGAGTTTCTTGCCTCAAATAAGTCTTTCTGTCTTTTCTCCTCTGCATCTTCAGTTGTCAGGCGCTCTAAAGAGGCATCAGCTTCAGAGGAGAGATTTCGCATTTTAAGTGATAGAGAAAGCACCCTGGGTTCGGTAGCTTCAGGCAGCACAGACCCTTTCCTGAAGAGTGAATCAGCAGGTTCCCAGATGTACTGAATTTCTAGCAGCGCCAGAACAAATGACCACTGACTTAGCATTTTCAAGTAATGCTTCCTTATCATCTTGCATATTTGTAGAGCAGGAATTTCAGGCCAGCTCAGTTGGGCTGTACTCGAGTATCAGAAGGTCAATGTCAAGGGGTGCAGTAGTTGAACTATGATTTGGAGATCTGGGGAAAGAATCTGCTTTCGAGGTCACTCCATCATTGGTAGACCTGAGTTCTTTGCAGCTGCAGGAGGGATGTCCATGCTCCCTTGCTGACTGCTGTTGTTTGACTACCAAGTTCATGTTGAAACTTAATCCCTAATGGCACACTGTGAGAGGTAGAGGCTCTGAGGGGTGAAAAAGCGATGGATGAAGGCCCCTCCCTCACAAATGGGTGGGCACTCTTATGAAAGAGCTGGAGGACCCTAACTGGTCCCTTTCATCTTTCCATCTCTTCTGCCATATAAGGACACTGTTTTGTCCCCTCTGGAGGGTGTAGGGTTCAAGGCACCATGTTGAAGTAGATACTGGGTCTCTCCAGATGTGAACATGCTGACAACCTGATCTTGGATTCCCCATCCTCCAGAACTGTGATGAATAAGCTTCTGTGGTTTATAAATTTCTCAGTTTCAGGGACTTTGTTATAGTAACAAGGAAGAGACTAAGATGCTAGCTGTTAGCCTGAGACAGTTCTTTTTCTTGGAAGCCACTCACATTTCTTCTTATGTGGACCCTGGCATCGTCAATGCTTGGAATCTCTCTGAGGTCTTCTGCTTTCATTTTCTTTAATGAAATGGGGAAAGTTCATTCTTTGAAGGACTTGTGATCAGATAATGATTACCTGGATATTCTTCTTTCTTTATCTTTTTCTTTCCTTCTTTTTTTTTTTTTTGTGTGGGACTGGGGATTGAACCTAGAGGCATTCTACCTCTGAGCTACATCCCCAGATTGATTTTATTTCTTGTTTGGAAATAGGGTCTCACTAGGTTGCTGAGAGCCTCACTAAATTGCTGAGGCTGTCCTTGATCCTGAAATCCCCCAGTCTTGGCCTCCCCGAGTGCTAGGATTACAAGCATTTGCCACCACTCCTGGCTCAGATATTCTTCTTTGATTGTGCCATAGAATATCCCATAGTTCCTGGAGTAATTCACAAGTTTCAGAGACTAGGGCATGACATCTTGGGGGCTTATCCTAGTAATTCTTCCTGCCACACTGCCCTTGATTATAACTTAGGGCAAGGATGGAAGAAAAGCTTTTCAGGGAGATAAAGGGGACCAACATAGTCATATCTTGGTAGTTGCCCACCATGTTGAAGAATATGTCACAGAAAAATGGAGAAATTTCATCGATACCTCAAATACATGGTGAACTCATCAGGAGATAGCAGAACAACAACAACAACAAAAAAGTGATAGCTAGCAGGGACTTGAGGGATGTTTAATGGCAACCTACTGTTCAAAGCGAATTGTGAGGCTACACAGACGGAGGGAGGCAAACCTCACTACATTCTACAATAGAGTAATTCATATGCATAAAGTCCTGATCATGTACCAGGCACAATTCTACGTGTTCTACATGTATTCGTTCATTTTATCTTTAGAAAAATGTACGAAAGGCAGATATCACTATCCTCATTTTGCAGATCACTGACTAGTTGGTTAAGGAATTGCCAAACACTAGGCAACTAGTAAGTATTACAGATAGGCTTGAAATAGCCCATGAACTTGTATACTTAGCCATTACACTATATATACCTAGAATTATAGCCTTTTAGAGATCTAGTCATGGAGGAAAGGTCTAGTGTAAAAATCGAAGCATAAAATAATTATCCAAGAAAAGTATAATCTAGGCATGGTGGTACACGGCAGTAATCCCAATACTTGGGAGGCTGAGACAGGAGGATCACAGGTTGAAGGCTAGCCTCAGGAACTTAGCAAGACCCTGTTTCAAAACAAAAAACAAAATAGGGCCAGGGGTGTAGCTTCAAGGTAGAATGCCCCTGAGTTCAATCTTCAGTTCCAAAAAAGAAAAGAAGAAAGACAGAGGAAGAGGAAGAGGAAGACGAAGAGGAGGAGGAAGACGAAGAGGAGGAGGAGGAGGAGGAGGAGGAGGAGGAGGAGGAGGAGGACAAGAAAGGTCAGGTCGAGTATAAAAATCTTTGACATGGTCCAAGGCCAGGGACAGCCAGCATGGTCAGTTAGAGATAGACTGGGGTTTAGAATAAGAAGATCTGGTGTCCAGATGCAACAATACAATGATGAAGGTTGTGACCTTGAGCAAGTCATTTCAGTTCTTTCAGCCTCATATCCTTGTACATAAACTGAGTAAATAACATTTCTCTCCCCATCTTTAAATGATTGCCCTGTGGCTCAATGATGCATAGACATCATGTCAGTGGGTTAGCTAAGTCATCTAAGATATTACTGCCATCTAATATTCGTGTTGTTTGTTTGTTTGTTTGTTTGTTTTTGTCTTCTAGATCCCAGGGGCTCTGTACTACCAAGAAAGGCAGCTTGTATGTTAAGAGTAGTTTTTGTAAACTTAGGCCAGGTTCCTGCCCATCCACAAAAGTCTCTGTCTGTCATAGTGGCCTGTGTCTTCCTTGCCACAGGTGATGCTGAAAGAGTTAGTGTCCTTGAAGAATTCTACCAGCAACTGGCAAAGGACATTATCATGCAGACTAAGGGGGAGAAGGGAGAGCAGAGAGAACTGGAGCAAGGTACAAAGGGAGGCAGTGAAGTCTGGTGCTCCAGGCTACTCCGGAGTTGGGCCCCAGGGCAGGGAGCCGGAGGGCTGAAGATCTCAAGGAAAAAGGTGACGTGAGAAACAGCTGCTTTGGAAAAATGAAAGGAAATCGAGTAGACACATGTTAAAGGATTATCAAGAAATACTTGGAGCCTGGCTAAGATTGGAAATCATAAATTTGTTATGAAGTCAATTAGCATGATTATGCAATTTTCTTCTAATAGGTTGCAGCTGGGGAACAGAAGCAAAAAAATTCCCAGTGTTCACATGAAGAGCAGAAAGAATCTGATATTTATTGAGCATCAAGGATTCATCAATATATTCATTAAGAAAATATTAATTGAATGCCTACTATGTGCCAGACACTGTTTTAGACACTGAGAATGGAAAAATATCAGGGAGATCAATTTTCTACAGTCATGTGGCATGAAACAGAAAAGTCAATAGGCTAATGAATGCATAATTAATATATGTACTGTCATCAACTACATCCATGGGTATCAATGTGTATGTATATATCTAAATATATATATATATATATATATATATATATATAAACCTATTCAGCATGACTGATTATATATGTATATCTTTATCTTATACCTATCTATATAAAATCATACAGAATGGTCACACTAGCTTGCGAAACACGGTTCCCTTTCATTTTATAGATGAGATTCAAAGAAATTAGAGCTCTTCCTCAAGGTCACACAGATGTAAAGTTCAGAGCTGAGATTTGAACTGAGCTGCTCTGAGCCGAGCTAGTGCTGTTGTCACTATCCCACTGAGTTACACTGCTGGCCTCCCTGGCAGGGAGGTATCCATGAGAACGAACCAGAAAGAACTAACTAAAAGGAGCAAATGATCATAAGCCAGAAAGAAGGAAGGTGCTACCTTGAAGTATTTCCAGGATGTTTAGGGAGGTGGGCAATGTGTACAGAGGAGCTCTGATCAGGCTCTTGACTGGATTCCATGGAAAAGTGTGGGCTCACACTTAGTTGTGAACATCTACTTCAAGATGGTGTTGGCTTTTCCTTATTGGTCGGTATTCTGTCTTTCCTGGTTTTGTTTTTCCGGCACATCATGGTGGGGTATGTAACAGACCTTCCATAATTTTTTTTTTTTTAGTACTAGAGATTGAACCCAGAGACATCCTACCTCCCAACTATACCCCCAGCCCTATTTTATTTTGAAAAAAAAAAAAAGATTTCAGTAAGTGAGGCTGGCTTCAAACTTGAGATCCTACTATCTCAGCCTCCCAAGTACTGAAATTGTAGATGTGCACCACTATTCCAGCTACTACATTATTTACGTTATTAATTGAATTGGTTAATTCATAAATATGCAATACACCTAACATAGTAAGAGCTCCATAAACAATTCTTGTTGCTTTCTTCATCCAAGTATATTTATGATGCAAAAATCAAAACATCCTGCATTTGCTGGGATGGAGGGAACCAAGGGGTCTATTTACTTTTAAAGTGAACAGTTGCCTAAGCTCTCAGTTACATACAATTAGAGAAAAGAGAATCCCTTAGTCGATGATAAAACTCTTTTTTTTTTTTTTTTTTTTTTTTTTTTTGCAGTAGTGGGGATTGAACCCAGGGGCATTCTACCTCCAAGCTACCACCTCAGCCCTATTTTTTTTTTTTATTCTTTATTTTGAAACAGGGTCTCACTAAGTTGGGGAGTGCCTCACTAGGTAGGCTGAGGCTGGCCGAGAACCCAGACCCTCCAGTTTTAGCCTCCCAAATGCTGGGATTACAAGTGTGCACCACCATACCCGGCTGATAAAATTATTAACAAGGCATTTGACGAATACACTGCAGGTCGTTTTAAGGAGCCAAAACCACAGTCTTTTCAATTTTGCCTCCTCTGAATGAAGGGAAGGGCAGAGTCATTGCTTTGCCCCCCAAAGACCTTCATGTTAACATTCCAACTCACTCAGCAACACCTGAGTCAGCATGCCTTGGCCAGGGACAGCCTCGTTCAGGGAACAAGCAAGATGGTTTATTTATAAGATGCTTTTCCAATTGGGATCCTGGGAAACTGCTGTTCTCAGAAGTAAATAAAGGTCAAGATGCCTTAATACCCACTCAGTGGACTGTCTAGGGATGGGTCTTTATGCAGGGCAGGGCATAAAGGGCTTCAGGTAATGAGATGACAATTACCCTGATTTGGTCATTGCATAAGGTTTACATGGACCAAAGCATCATGCTATACTCCATAAGCACTCCATAAGCACTTGCAATTATTACATGGGGATTTAAAGAAAGAAATTAAAAGGAAATCCTCAGGATGATGAGCTATGTAGAAGTCTTCCTCTCAGCAATTTTCTTATCCCTGGCCCCACGATGTTGATCCCCTCACTGTGGCTGCTTCTCTGCTGGCTCCCTGCCCTCTCTGCCTAGCCTACTCCTATTCCCCAGGGTAGAGCCGTGTTCCTTAATCACAGCACTGACCACTTCAACTCCTGTCTTATAAAACTCAAGACATCAAATGAAGAGCTGTCATTTATTGATTCTTTACCATGTGCCAGACAGCTTTTGTCATTATTTTTATTTTGCTTAACCTTATATCGCAATGCCTAGCACTTTTGAATTCTGTTTGCCTGGTACTAAACAGACATCAACAGTATTAGTTGGATGGATATCATTTTATCTCTATACAACTTCATGTGATATATATGTGTGTGTGTGTACATATATATGTAATATACATATTATATAATTATTTACCTGTTTCAGGTACCTAGGGTTGCTACGAATTAAGTAAACTTACAAGAACACGTATGTCTGATTTCAGAGCTCATTTGTTAAACCGATATTCAATTCTGACTCAACATGGTGTTTAAACAACTACCCTAAAGAACACTAAACAAGTCCACCCCATACTATCTTCAAGTCCACGGAAGACCTCCTACTTTTATCATGACCTCCTACTTTCATCATGCCACATGTGCTGGTCCCACTGATCAAATCTTAACCAACCTCAGAGTATCATTCTCAGAGTATCCTCAAAAAAACCCATCACTTCTTCCAGAAAGCCAGTATACAGGGTCTCAAGATAGAGTCTCCTTTGAATTTCTTGGCACAAACTCACTCAAATCTCATACTTGAATGCAAACATGCATGTTGAATCATCAAGATTTGACAATTTGATATATACTATTATATACACACACACACACACACACACACACACACACACACACACACACACACATATATATATATATATATTCCCCCAAAAGGGGGTCTAATCAAGTGCCAGACACCCAGAAGGGTCTTGATGAATGTTTTTTTTTTTTTTTTTTGCGGTACTGGGG